>OX457030.1:67698483-67814569 GCA_949752745.1 Protula sp. h YS-2021
GCTGTCATTCTTTTTTATAAGATTAGTGGGACAGCCCCTTGGGCAGCCGTTGGAAACGGAGAATACCACTCCCCCTTCCTGTCACATTTAAATAAGTCATATCATACTAATAGATGTTTCGCTGGAAACAAGTTTCTATTTGCTTGCGTTGGACAAATATTTTCTATAGAACCGTTAGCAAAATAGACAAAAGGAAAACATTTTAAGAAATAAATGAAAGAAACCGACAAAATTCATAAAGAAGGAAAACTTTACTCCACCACTATTCTAATTAATAGTTTCAAAATAAATATACAGAGCGAATGTGAAGTTTACCTCAGGTTGCTTGGCTTTAAAATTAATTTCTGTTGCAATATAAAGGCATAATGCCAGGCAAGGTACAAGAGCGAGAAGTATTTTTTAATAAAATAAAATAAAATAAATAAGCATCCGAGAAAACACTTACCTGATAAACAAAGGATCAATGCGTTATTGGTGCTCCGTAAATTGAATGATTTTACCGTAACCACTATCCACACTCCGACTTTGCCAAAAAGCACCACGCCGGCAATTACGATAATAAGACATGCTTCGGTTATTTCCTTGGTGTTTGTGTATTTTTCATTTAAATGTGTTGCAATTTTGGAAACAGGATACGTATAGCTATATAAATCATCCGTCAACCCTTCTTCGCATAAATTTCTATTATTCATTCTTTATAGATGCAATCCCGTATCATCCTAAAGTGTAATAATATCTAGATATATCCATAATAGGGTAGCTACACTGGGTGTCAAGATGCATCATTACAATTCTATTCTGATCATGCAGTTCAAATATTATTAAAATACACACCACAATAAGTTTTTTGTTTTTATTTGATCCGCAACTATTTTTGTATCATACACATTTTTATACTTCTTTATTTATTTGATTTCTCGGGCTTTTTCTTCAAAGTCTTATAATGTCAAGCACACACTGAAATTTTCACTGCTCAGTGCCGCCACAACAACATTTTTACATCTGTTTAACGCGAGCACAGAGCATGAAATAACTCAGCAAGAGCAATTCATTTTTTATCCTTAGACAGCCAAGACTACGCAACAGCCTACTGACTGCTTCTTACGTGATTCTACAAAACAGAGACAACTTATTAGTTACATTACAACAACGCTCGTGCAATGATATCGGCCTTGTGACATACATTTTCCTAATGGCGCCCACAACAAATGGATACAAGAGATATCAATGCAAATGGTACAAAAAGATGTCAATGCATACTCGAGCGGGTACTGAAAGTGCTACTCATTTATTTCTATAACTCACATGCTTTGGATGTTTATTTATTCTATCTTGTATCTATTGCACTTTGTCCTTTCAATCTTGCAGAATTTGCATTTACAATGTTTCTTTCACGTTTTGTTTGCGATCCATATCACCGTTAAGATACATTCACAGACATTGTTTACTTTCATATATCATAACTATCTTGAAATACATTTATGTAAAAATATGCACTTTTATTTATCAAATATACATTGTTCTGAATTACAAAGCATCTCTGGAAGATCCTCCTTCTTGCATGCAACTATCTTACTTAACAGTAAATTTATTTTACAGCAATGATGCGTTGTACATATGTACCCATCAAACGCACAGGTTTACAAAAGTAACACTGATTTTATATAAAGCAACTAAAATCACTAAAATCTGATTTTTCAATGTACAAACAAGATACAACGTTATTTACATATTTTCTGTATTAGCATAGTCATAATATTACAGAGGACATATAAAGCAAGTATTTTGAAGACGCAAACAGGATTAGACAGAAGAAATTTTTCCCCAAATAATGGGAAAGGCAAAGGGAAGTTTGAAAACAGCTTTGAAATTCCTAACGATTAGCAAAAATTCTAAACATGTGGATGTTAACCGAAACCGCACAATTTAAGGTAACTCGAATGTTTATGAGTACATTTAGCAATATTTCACATTTTAAACATTTCTCGTTGACTTAACACGCCACTTTCTACTCCATTAACAATAAAAATATGGGACGGCGGACTATGTAAGTTTTGATAACTATATAACAATCAGAATTGCTAACCACAGTGAAAGACAGGGTGCGCGTTTGTTACTTAAGAAATTACGAAAGAGGCTGTTTGGTGATGTTTAACAAAATGGTCAAGCCTATTGAAGTCTTGACTTTAATTGTGTAGACTGAGTAAATTATACCTTTCAAATTGGTTTCAATATCCCTTTCAACAAAAAATCGATGTTGGATTGACGTTGGAATCCCGAAGTCAACCTGACGTAAAAACTGATATCGGTTTCATTTTGTATACAACCAAAATTCGACGTCGGATTGACGTCCACATCCGACGTAATTCTGACATGACGTCGGTACCTTAAAATGTTGCAACTTATTTTGAAAGTCCATAGATGTCGCCTGTCTTGGTATCAAAATGCTCATTAAGCCATGCAATAAAGCATATATTGACTTATTTTGAGTCAAAATTATCATATGACAGACAAAATTAAAAAATGTACCTAAGGAGCAACATTGGCATGCTAGTCAACAATACTTCATTTTAATTCAAAATAAGTCGCTATCTGTTAAATAATCAAATAAAATTTAAAGGAATTGATATTTTGTTTTCAAAAACACTAGCAGCTTATTTCTGAGATTCGAAACACGTTTCATATAAGGGAGCGGCTGTTGAATCGCACAGAAATTGAGTCTCATTTCTCTGTGTATTACTATATCTAAAAGACAAAAATCAAATGTTTGAAAGAAATTTTCTTGCGCCAAAGAAAGCCTCATCTCTTTTGTGAAGGGTAAATCTCTGTATTTTACTGCTTCTAGAAGGTATTTCTGATAGTTCTGCACATAGCCATACCATGTATCTATGGATGTGTCTTCCGGTAGGAGAAACAGAAGAAAGTGGGCAATGTCATGCTGCGGAGGGTAAATACGAACCACCTCCCAGTCATAAAGACAAACTCTGCTTGCTCCATGGTGTTGCTTTGTACGAAGACACATGTTTCGAAGTGTGCTGTCATAGTGAATTAAAGCATGACATGAATTTTCTAAATTCGAGTATATTTTCTGGGCATTTTTGATGGCATTTGTTATGCCACTGGTAGCTGACACATTTCTGTAATAGATAACATCATTTGCTAAAAGTGTTTCAAGCATTCGGAGTGGAACTGATTTGAAAGTATGTACGCTGCACAGTTTGGAAGGTTTTTCCAAAAATCTATACAAGTTTTCAGGAATGGTTCTTGTATGCCCGTAATATAAGGCATGGAACTCTGCCAGAGCTTTTAAAACGCAGTGTATATCATTTTCAGACCACTCAGTTGGGTTTTGGATCGTGTGAATATGAGTATATTCTGATTTCGAAGATTCAAATTTTTCCATGACGTAGGCATACTTCTGTTTATCAGTATCTTCGAATATGTAGTATACCTTTGGAAAAAGTTTTTTCCACGCGTTTTCACTTTGACGTAAACAATTGATGTCTTTAAATTCTGTATTCGTCAGACCTATGCATTGAAAATATTCAGTTTCTTGAGAAGGTTTCAAAATTTCAGGGCAAATGGATTTCCATAATTTAAACAATGCACTTCTGACAATTTCGCCATCGATTTTCACCTTCACAATTACTTCTGTGTGCATTTCTTTCCCGTCGTGAGTATAAGACAATGTGAAGCCAAACAATCCAGCCCGACTCTGTTGGTCTGTAGTTGATGCAGCCATGACTCGACCGAGGAACGATTGTGATTTAGCTTCAGGTATATCCAAGTCTTTATAAGACAGAAGTGTCGCTCCGGGACACATATTCTGTAATGCAGAATTGAAAAACTCATCATTAAAATCACTTTGCTTGAACCCAAGCTCCTTGTCGACTTTATGTGACATGATATTAATTATTAAAACTTTTCTTGTCTTTTTTACACAATAAATGTACGGTTATTTTAATATAGCGATCATTGTATGATTTTTTGTGCTTGTTAAACATATAACAAATAAAGCAGTCTGCTATTGCACACTGGGTAAGCATGCATTGGTAGCGTGCTTTTCAATATTGAATCTAGCAAAAATATATTCATAAAACTTTGTGCATCAGTGGCACACCACAACTAGGGAAAGCAACTGTCTGACCCAAATAGGTGGGGGGGGGGGGGGTCGTCACACAGAATAGGTTTGAAGAGAAGAGCGCAATACCAAGTGAATAAGCTGTATTGAAGTTTATTTTTTAACATTCGGTGAGGTAAATAATATTTCGAATATTCATAAAACTGCATGCATCAGTGACACACCACAACTAGGGAAAGCCACTGTCTGCCCAAAATAGCGGGGTCGTCACACAGAATAGGTTTGAAGAGAAGAGCGTGATAAACAGTGAATAAGCAGTCTTGAAGTTTGTTATTTAACATTCAGTGAGGTAAATAATATTTCGAAAGAATTTATGTCGAAACACTTATTATTCGAACGTTGACAAATAGCTGTTCACAGACTAGACATAGTCATAGAATTAATATATTTAGCTTGGAAGATTAGAAGATCGACATGCTTCTGTTAAATGCACCTACCCCTATTTTACACATTCGTTGTTGTGGAAGGGGCAAAAACAAGAAGAAACAGGGGTAATTTTGAGACCCCAAAAGAATCTGCACAGAATGCTCATTGTTAAGAATTGGGGGGGGCGGATCTGCTGATTTTCATTCAGAGCTCCGGTAAGCTCATGGTAAGCATTTGATACATGAGCAATTCAGCATCCCGCCCCCACCCCTCTCGGGCATGCTTTATGTATTCCTTATTAATATCATTCCCTTTAGCAATAAAAAAACAAAGGTAAAAGCAAACAGAATAGACCAGGCAATATACACCATGCAAGAAAGTATGTTGGTCATAACATGCTGCCACTAAAGGGATTAAGGGCAATGCATTTTCGAAGCTACAAAACAGTTTGCGCCATCATGCATTTTGAAGTCCCCATAAACTTTGGCTGTAAAGAAGTCAATTTTACATAACTAAAAGCGCAACTTTGACACCTGCAAAATGTATTATGTGAGAAATAATAAAGCCGAAATATAATTACATATTTTTGTAGCTGAAACGTTGACCTTTCTGTTTCTGAAAACAAAATCGGCTTTGCTTCAAAAGCGGTGATGTCACGCTTAATTAAACATATGCTCTTATTATCGAGTGTATCCTCCACAAGCATCCCTTACTGCAATTAATCTGCATCGCATGAATCTCATCAAATTCTGTATTTTTTGAAAGAGGAATGCGATTCCACTCCTCCAGAATCGCCTGTCTACGCTCTGGCAATTTCGGAGGTGGGGTGCTGCGCTTATGTACGGCTTTTCAAGCATATTCCACGCATGTTCGATCGGTGAAAGATCCGGCAATAAATGAGGGCCAAAGCAAGTCCCGGAATTTTTTTCGCTTGACGATGCTACTGTGCATCTCGTGGAATAAGGACATGCATTGTCCTGCTGTAGAATTAGACAAAACGGACGGCCGATAGCTTCAGAATTAGTTATCGATGCTGCTCGGCGTTAAGAATGCCGTCGACAAAACGGAGTTCAGTGCGATGAGCGAATGATATGCCTGCTCATGCTGTCACACTTTGACTTCCCCCATCGGTCTCTTTCTTGATCACAGGCGTCGTCAAGCGCGTGCTCTTCCGTCGGCATTGTTCAAACATGAACGCAATTCATTGGCAAAAAGGATTTGGTTTCATTGTGACCCAATGAAGCTCTGCGCGCCTTCTTCGATAGAGGTGGCGCGTAAACCGTATCGACGGAGCCGGTTTCTCACAGTCTGGCTACAGACACGGTTGTTGTGGGTTCCAAGAGTCTGTCTGTCTAGCAGTGACTGTTACCGGAAGAAAACTGTCCCGGAGATGTGACAGACGTATTTGTTGGTTCTGCCCGCCGTAGTAACCCGCCGTCGGCAAGAGTCAAGGGCGGTCTGTGGTGGACTCAGTTTCCTCTAAACGGGCGTGCCACAGTCGATTTGTGCACTCAAAGAGCTCTAGGTCTAGCACATTGCCTGGTCTATTCTGTTTGCTTTTAATAAAGAGCCAAATAAAGAGCATACAAAAAATTAAGTTTCAAAACCCCGAAATGGGTTTCCTTGTAGCGCTTCGACTTGCAAGATTACATGGAAAGAAATTATTTGCATCTTCGGTTTTACACTGATAGACATATATTTTACTTTCTAATTATTATACAATTATTCAAAATATCGCTAACCAATTTAGAGAAGAGTAACTCAATTCGAAAAAGAGGTGTTTAATGGTTCTGACGATAGCTGCTATTTTCGTCCAATTATATCCCGAAGATTGCGTTTCCATGACATTTCGTATAGCACAACTGCTTAATTTCAGCATTCTTGTAATAAAGACTTTTTACAAACCACAAATATTTTCACAAATAGTTTGCTTAAGTCTTTTGTTTAAGTCTTGAATAAATTTAAACCAATATAATGCTCTCAACCAAATGACCATATTGCTGGTTAGTTTTTGTGTCATAATGCACTCCCCTATAAAGAAATGTGAAGTAAATATGGCGTTCTCTAACCACGTAGGAAAAGTCTCTCACCACATTCTATCAAATGTCATAAGTATAAGCCAACGTGACTGTGGCAGAAGCTTGACAGCTGCTATGTGACATACAGGCTGCGTCACAGTTCAGGAGAGTATCTAAGAGTTAACATTTATGTTTATTTCTGCTCTTTGCATGATTATTTATGTTTGTGTTATAATAGAGATAGGGCGCCGCCAGGTTGGTTCCCGCGCCTTCGCCTTGGCCGAATAATATACAAAGTACCACGCTCTATGATCTATCCCTATAATAAGCAATTAAATTAACTTTTCACCACGGAGACGTCGTTAAATATAAAGAAAATGGTTCCGTTGATAACGTTATTTCCTTTTATAAGATGAAATATAGAGCCAGAAAAATATATTACCAGTCATTACAGCTCAGAACTAAAAAGCACTTCTTGTGTAAGATCTTTATAAAAATTTAGACAAAAATGTAGTTTTTACGTATTATAATAATAAAGCACAAAAATGATAAAGATAAAATAAAAATGGCAACATCATAATGGCACCAATTCTGATAAATGATAATTCTTTGTGTTAAATGTAGTCTAATGACGTAGTTTGCTCTTTATTAATGATGCCATTTTTGTTACGTTATTTTAATAGTTACAGGCTGTTTGGGGGATAACAAGCAAAAAAATTCATGAAAATGGAAATGCTTGTGTAGTTCCTGGTAAAACTCTAAATCATTCGGACACAGCTTTAAGTGTGCAAATTAGCGAATGGCATAATGATTTCTCAGACTTATTTTATCAGTCTTATTTTATCACATTTTCTATCAATATTTTTGTATCTATTATATCACTTTTTGTATAAAAAATAATACAGTTTTGCGATCACTCAAGTAATTGTTAAAGCTCTAATGTATGCTGTTTGATGCACCTCACTGCACCCTCGCCGTCTACGTCTTGTCGACAAGAAGGAAAATTTCCCCTTCAAAAGTCACCATCAAAATGTATAACCCGACTCCGCCCTCTCTACAAGAATGGAAAAGTCCAACGAAAAATTCTGGTTAACTTTCCTAAAATCCTTAAAATCTGTAACCCGACTCCCCCCTCTCCACAAGAAGGGAAACTTCCCTTAAAACTCTGTTTATCTCCACTAAAATCTGTGACCCGTCTCCGTCTTCTCTAAAGGAATGGAAATGTCCCACGTAAATAATAATAATAATAATATAATAATAACAAAGGTTTATTTATTGCAACTTAGTCATAGCTAGTACAACAAGTTGGATAGTACAAATACTAAAACATGCATATATTTGCAGCAAAATAAAATAGATTATATAAAAGGTAGCGTAAACTTTGTACAATAATACTGTTAATGAGACTAGGAATTACAATAAAACCTGGTATTTACTGGAAGTAACTTAAATAGCATGGCACGAAGCTATTTTTATACCTTTTGGTTGTACATTTAGATGGGGGATATTTTGAGGGGTTGCGGAGATTGTAGTTGATATTTATTGGTTTGGGTAGTATGCGGTGCAGCTGATGTTCTGGACTTCGCATTTTATCAAAGAAATTTTTTTGTTATGACAGTTTGTCTGACTTCCAGGGCAGGGAGTTCCGATTTAGCTAGGGCAGAGCGGTATGATAGATTTGGAAAGACAATGCGTAACACTCTTTTTTGTATATTTTCAAGTTCTTTGGTTAAATAGTTAGTAAGGCCCGGGTGCCATTCAGGTGCTGCATATTACAGAATTGGACGGATGGTAGAGATTAATATTTGTAAAAGATCAGCAGGGCCAACACCTGCTCTTTTTAACGAGTACATTTGATATATTCGGGAACCTGCTTTCCTGCAAATTAAGTCCACGTGTTCGTTCCACCTTAGGTCGTGAGAAATAATAAGTCCTAGGAGTTTAGTGGATAAGACGCGCTCAATAGGGTCGCCGTTGATAAAAATTGGTCAAGACAGGGCTTTTTTTGTTTTGAAACACACAACCATCTCTTTTGTTTTACTACTATTAATTTTCATTTAATTTTTGATAGACCATTGTTCAAGGGAAGTAGCTGCACTCTGGAGACTATCAGTTTGACTCTTACAAATGTCGAAAATGGTAGTATCGTCCACAAACTTGTATGCAGGTAATTTGAGCCGAAGGTCATTTATCATAATTAAAAACAAAAGAACTCCAAGTAGAGTACCTTGGGGAACGTTTCTCCAGATATCGCGGAGACCGGATTTAAAACCACCAATTTTTACCTCCTGGCGTCGGTTCGTTAAGAATGCACATATCCAGTTTATCACCAGTGAGGGAATTGAGAGAGCTCTAAGTTTTTCAACGAAAATCTGGGGGTTGATTCTGTCAAACGCTTTGGTGTAATCTACCAGTAAAATACGGACAAGATTTCCTTCACTCCTGTTATCGGTTACCTGTAACCATTCGTGTACCATTGGTAATAATGCTTGAACCGTGGAACTCCCTTTCAAGGCTCCAAATTGCAGGGGATCTATGTGATCACGGATGGCGTCAAGGACCCACTGGTATACAAAAAACTCGAGCTGTTTACATATAACGAGGGTTAGTGAGATGGGTCTGAGATGTTTTTGAAGATCAGTAGGTGGGTTCACCTTTGGTACGGGCGTGACGGTTGCTGTTTTCAAAAGGGGTGGCAAATATCCGTCTCTTATGGAACTATTAAAGATGCATGCGAGCGGCGGAGCAAGAACCGCTGCACAGTCTTTGAGTATCCAGTTAGGTATGCCGTCGGAACCCTGGGCCTTCCTGATGTTTATATTCAAAAGTCTTTTAGCCACATCATCTACAGATATCACGTATTTGTCTGGTACTATGGATGATATTGGTTCGTAATCCAGTTTGGGGAGATCCGGAGAGATACTGACGAAAAATGAATTTATCTCATCGGCAAGCTGTGATATATCTCCATCACAGTGGATATCCGCTAGGGGCTGCAAGCACAAGGTCGGCTCTATCCTGTTTCTGCCACCTAGTGATTTTATGGTATTCCACCACTGGCGAGGGTTTGTATTTTTCAGCTCGGCAGTGCGGTAAAATTCTGGTTAACTCTGAAAACTGAAATCAGTAATCCATCTCTGCCCTCTTCACACAAATTTAATTCTCCACTGTAAATCTCTGGTTAACTGTCTTAAAATCTGTAACCCGATTCCATCCTCTCCACAAAAAGGGAAATTTCTCCTTGAAACTCTAGTTAACTCTCCTAAAATCTGTAACCCAACTCCGTCCTCTTCAAAGAAGGCAATTCTCCCATGTAAAACTCTGGTGAACTGCCCTTGTGAAAAGCTAACGAGCTAACAATCATTGTTTCACCGCTATTATTTTTTTTTTCAGTTGGTGCCTCACAAGTGATTTATTTATATGTATGTTTGAAGAATATTTATATGTATATCTGAGAATCTTTCCTCCTGCCCTCCACGTTGTTTATTTGTTATGCTGTGTACTAGCTGTAGCGTTAAGCTTCTCAGGTACTTATTGTATTGATTCAGTTCAAGCCTGGAAATACTGCCCTGTCTTAAATCGGCAAGCCATTATCTTACATCAGATTTCACCTCCAGCTAAGACGTTAAGATCTTAAGAGCAACATCATAAGATCATAAGTGCAGTAATGAAGGGTGAAATGATCGCTGCTATTTTGCCTATACGTTTCTTTATACTCGATACCCGATTAATTGGTGCACTGAAATTGTCCAGTTGAATAGCACTTTACATTAACATTACTTTAAGTGTGCATGTATGTATGTTACTGCAGTGTTATCTCAATAATTTTTCATTCATAATTGTATAAAGTTTAGAAGCGATATTAAGGAATATTGCTATTGAAATTAATAAAAACACCTCAAGACCCATTTGCGAATAAGAAATAGCATTTGTTCGTTGATGCAAACTTGAATGAAATATAAATTAACTACAGTTGTAACTAAGAAGTAATAATAAAAGTACATAAATAATAATGAGCCTCTACGCGTTTTTCCTGTTTTGTTTCTTAATCTTGAAGTATGTCAATAATTTGACCCAAACGCATGCCTTATTTTGTATTAATCGGAATCTCCTGGCAGGTGTATTAACAGTTATAGAAAAGAAGTTAGGTCGCTCCACAATGAAACTGACACAGTAGCATAATAGTTGATCACAAATAATGAAATGGCACGATTTTCTTTCACTATAAAGTCCAATTCAAAACGATTTTAACCACTCATTGTGCGATTCATTGTTCTCCCAGATACGGCTGATAATAAAGCATATTTGTCACACAATTTTCTAAATGCACTAGTCAGGCAATTAAATGTGTTACAGGCATTTCTTGTCATTTGTTGAAAGGTCGGGGAAAGTTGCACTTCGGATATTTTAAATTCGGCAGTTTTTATCCACCCATTTGATATAATAGAAATTGTCCCTCCTACATTGTTCTCATTGATTCCATTCCTCTTTGGCCATATGTAAATCACTCACATGTCTAAACAACTGATTACTGTATTGCATTTGCAGTACTCGAGTTCTTATACAATAAACTTGACACCGGCGGGACAGCTTTTCCCGGTTTAGCGATGTGTCCGGTCTATTGGGAATTCCTGATTTTCGACAATTAAAAAAAATTGAACAAAGGATAGAAAGTTTATAACGAAAAGAGTGGTTTATTTGTTAGCCACCAAACTGATCAATTATTTTGAAAATTTAAGCACAAAACTTTAACATTATCCCTCTCGAATTTATGACATCTTTGTTGCAACAGCTGAACAAACATTTTACTGTTCACAGAATGTGAGTGTCATGCAGTCTCACTCAGTAACGTGTGCGCTCACCAAAAAACAAAATTTTATGGAACATGCGCAGTTATGAGTACCACTCCAATCGTATGGCGCAGTTTCCAGGGACTTCCTTTGATTGTGACTATTCGTCTAACTCATTCGGTTTTATTGTCTTCCGTCAACTCGACAGCATTCAGTGTACGATAAATGCTCCCAGAATCTGGTTTCACGGAGGCGTTTATTGATTGTTTGCTCTTATACGGCCATTTATTCTTTTGGGAGTCCCGTTGCGGTCATTGACCCACTGCGAAAGCTAACACGGAAGTGCGTTATTCGCATACTCAGTCCATGACAAGGTGTAATAACGCGAGGGTGACCACTTCGAGGTGTATACTGAGTGTGCACTATGACAGGATAAAACCCTCACAACTTGCATAGTTTGACCCTGACAAGGTGTAATAACGCAAGGGTGACCAATTCGAGGTCTATCCCGGGTGGGTACTGTGGCATGATAAAGCCTCCACAGCCTGCATAATTGGACCCTGATAATGTAAAGTAACGCTAGAGTAACCGATTCGATAGTGGGTACTGGGACATGATAAAGCACCAACAGCTAACAAAGTTTGACCCTGACTAGGTGCAATAACGCATAGGTGGCCAATTCGATGTCTATCCTGATTGGGTCAGTGACATGATAAAGCTCCCACAGCTTGCAAACACCACCTCTGCGAAAGCTAACACGGAGGTGCATTATTCGCATGCTCAGTCCCTGACAAGATGTAATAACGCAGGGGTGACTAATTCGATTTCTATCCCGAGTGGGTACTGTGATATGATAAAGCCTCTACCGCCTGCATAATTGTAGTAACGTGAGAGTGACTAATTCAAAGTCTGTCTCGAGTGGGCACTGGGACATAATAGAGCCCCTACAGCTTGCACAGTTGGCCCCTGACAAGATGTAGGAAGGCGAGGGTGACCAAATCGATGTCTATCCCGAGTGGGTACTGCGACATGATAAATCCCCCACAGCTAAGCTTGCAAACACCACCCCTCCGAAAGCTAACACGGAAGTGCATTATTCCCATACTCAGTCCCTGACAAGGTGTAATAACATCGGATGACCAATTCGAGGTCTATCTTGTGTGTGTACTTTGATATGATAAAGCCCCAACAGCTTACATAGTTGGACCCTAAAAAGGTGTAATAACGTGAGGGTAACCGATTGGAGATCTATCTCGAGTGAGTACTGGGACATGAAAAAGCCCCTACAGCTGGCATAGTTGGACCCTGACAAGATGTAATAACGCGAGAGTGACCGATTCGAGGTTTCTCACACTGGGTACTGCGACATGATAAAGCCATTATTCCCATACGCACTCCCTGACAAGGTGTAAGAACACACGGGTGACCAATTCGAGGTTTATCCTGAGTGTGTACTGTGCTATGATAAAACCCACACAGCTTATATAGTTGGACCCTGACAAGGTGTAATAACGCACGGCCCACCAATTCGAGGTATATTGACATGATAAGGCTCTTACAGCTTGCGAATACTACCTCTACGAAAGCTAACACGGAGGTGCATTATTCGCATACTCATTCTCTGACAAGATGTAATAACACAAAGGTGACCAATTCGAGGTCTATCCTGTGTGTGTACTTTGGTATGATAAAGCCCCCACAGCTTACATAGTTGTACCCTAAAACGTGTAATAACGCAAGGGCGACCGATTCGAGGTCTATCGCGATTGGGTACTGTGACGCCATAAAGCCCCCAAAGCTTGCAGACACCACTCTACTGCACCCTAAGTGTTAATCTACCAATGGCATTGAGGTATCAGCCTGAAAGGTGCCTATGGTTTGGTTGTGATAGTTTTGTGGACGTCGTGAAATCTTAACTTGATCTCGCGGAACCACTCACACAATTGTAATTAAATGCTGGCTAGGCTTAAAAAGCACAAAAGAATGGAAATTTGAAAAAGTGGGACCAGCTTCGATTAATGTGCCATATATAAAAACCTTCATAAACACTTTGAAAACTGAAATGAAAAAAATAAACAACAACATTTGGTATAGAATTGGATTATGTTGTACTTGTCAAAATTTCATTGAAAATAATGCTTTCATTAACGAATATTCAATTTTGCGGGTGTAAGCTTTCTTTTGTACTTCAGTTTATCTTCACAATATTTTGGCTTTACAACGAAATTATATATTTGACAATTTTAAACAGGACTTATTGCTTTCATGGATCTTTTACCATTAGGATTTTTTCCTCTCATCCATCCGTAACTGTAATTTTCTTTCTAGTTTGCAATCAAATCAAGGTCAACACTCACTGCAAACGGCATAATAACGGAAGCCTATGATAATGGCACTTTTAAAAGTTATTCAACACTCTATTGAATACCTTGACCTCATCAAAACAAAACTGATTTACTAATACCAGTGTTTCAAATCCAGCAGAGAAAATATCCGCTCACCACTGAAAAAATAACCCCTGAAAGTATCCCCATATTTTTCAAACTGTCGAGAAAAGATCGTCCCCTCTCCATGACGGATGTTCTCATCCTTGTTTCGCACATACATCCGATGAGTGGCCATCTGTTCCAATTAAAGGTTCTCACAATCAACGCAAGTTGAAAATATCTGGCTAATTATGATCAGAGCTTTCACGATGACGTGAGGTTGAGGTTCTTTATTCTTTATACCGGTAGTTTAGAACATATGATATCTACACTCAATGGCCTTGTGCCTTATACCATATGCTTATTCAGCCAATCATAGAGATGCTTCACTTCAAATGATCAGAAACAGACTAATCAGAAATATCATCCACAGTCTTTAGCACTTACAGCATAAGAGCGAGTGTGAGCAATTAACAAGGATAAGGGAGGCTTTGCGGATCAGTAGAAAAGCCAGTGTTGTTCTATTTTTGGTAAAAATATATTCTTTTATAATTTACATTTGTGCATTCCTCTGAGATGCTTTATGTTATTAAGTTACAGTTATTAACAATTACACACTTTCAGCAGTGCCTAGCGTGACGTATTCGATACATAAAGAGCACTGAGTACAGCTGAGCGTGACAACACTCGGGGGTCAGTGAGAGATCGCCAGGGGGGGAGTTGGTAGGGGGAGTCCGCCGGGGGGGGGGGAGACCGCCTAGACCCCTTCCGTGGACATTACCGTGGTCGTGGGTCGAACGACGTCTTCAACAGATTTGCTCAGCAGGACATCCCACGAGAAAACAGACAAGAGGAAGATAATTAATCTTTGTGACACTAATGCACATTCGATCGGCAGGTTTACCACAATGATCAATCAGGTACAACAGCAGATTCCTCGATCCGTTTGTGTAGGAGTGAACGCGCTCGCCCAAACAGACTGGCAAAAAGAAAACAATTTCGTCAACCCACCATTTTGCCAACTTGGAAAGGTATTAAATTTGATAGAGGATCAAAAATGCACCGCAACTGTTATAGCCCCGGTATGGAAAGCGCAGATCTGGTATCAAAAACTGAAAAGAATGTCCATTGCATAACCAATACAGCTGTCACAGAGGATAAACACAGCACTTTGCCCAGATCACGTGGTAAAGCCCAAAAAAACAAGAAGTAGCCGAAGTGTGCTTGGCGTCTATCTGGTGCGAAAATGTAATTTCAAAAGGTTGACCACTAGAAGCTGCTCTACGGATACCATTTTGTATTGCTCGATCAACCATGGACTCTTACAATAGAGTTCTAACGAAATCCCATACATATTGTGTAGCATATAACGCAAGTCAGTCGGTCAAAATCGGAATCAGTAGTTGTCGCTTGGATGTGCGACATTGCGCAAAATTCAGAAGACCGAGATCTGTTCTACTTACAATCCGTGCTACCTTGAATTGACCTATTCAACTTGACAAGTGGCCCTAATCCATTGCTTAGTCCAAATATTGTCAACTGAGACACTGCACTTGTAAAAAGTGGAACGGTATCCCCACTTAACAGGTCATCAGTTATGCCGACCAAACCCTTTTATTCGCTATTCGAACAAATGGGCGAATATGGAGCAATGTCCACAAAATTATTGAGGCTAAGATGTATAACTCTTATAGCTTTGTCAATCGTTCTACGCTCTTCCGATATCGCGCCGAAATCCGTCCACTTTGGGACACCCGATTGTGAAGATTCGAGAGTCATACTGTCAGTAGAACAAGTCAAATTTGAACCGGATGGTAAAATGACAATTACATTCTGTAAAGACAGAAGTCTTGGGTTTATTTTTCAGCGTTAATTCTATGTAGATTCCGTTAATTCTAAGCTCAAAATTGTAGTTTACTTTTATTCCACTAGGTTGTCTGGGCTCCTTTTCAAACTAGTCTTAATGACAAAATCAGTTTAACACTTTGTCACGTGTTATTCTAGACACGTATAAAATTCCATAACACGTGCTCTCAGGCCAAACGATTTCTGAACGCCATGGCGTGTAAAAGTTGAATAATTAAATAGGAATTACAATGTTCAAGGTATGAGCAACTTATTTTATTTTTTGGTCGTTTCTTCAGTTATGCCAAATTGTATTTTGTATTTCATTTAAAATGGGTCTAACTGTGCCACAAATTAAATGAATGCAGTGTTTATAAAATCTGTTTGCCTCCAGTTAGTAGTAGAGTTCTCAGGACTGTAAATTGGTAGAATTCATTCTGGTTTAAAACAGCTTCAGAATATTGGAGTAGAAGTGCAAAAGCCTTTTGCCGAAAACTTTGAATGAATTTTGAGTACCTTTCTAAGTTCTGACCGAGTTTTTAAATATTATTTGCAGAGATGATGTGGCAGTTAAGTTAAAAGGTAAGGAGCATGTACTGTCCCACGAATTCAAAGACGATTGAACGGGTTTGGGTGGTTTTTCACGCGATTTTATTCGATTTATTCGGTGAAACTGTAATACATAAATTACAAAATACACTAAATAATAATATTAATTATAATACGATATAAAATTATAACATAATAACAGCTCACAGTTATAGGAACACCTAATTTACACGGAAACTATGGCAGAAAAGCGATACGAAAATACCGCCATAATTTAATTATTTTGTGTCCCTTTCAGGAAAAAAATGCCTGATATTTAATACCCATACAAAATACTGGCATAAACCAGTAGTCAATGCATGTATCTTACAAACTATTTACAATGAAAAATATGCATAATCTACTGCCTTAATCTCAGTTAAATTAAACGACACTTTACTTGTATTTATAAATTAAATTACTAACCAACTGTCCCACCCTAAACGCCACATTCATGGAACAGTCGCTCGATGACAGCAAGAATTCGGAACGTCAACACACACAGCGCCATGTCAACACACAAAATACCATAAAATTTAGTCGCAGAAGACAGAAAACTGGCCTTATTTCATATGCTCTATTTTACTTACATTCTAAGTAAATCCCTATTACGACTTCTTGAATTCAATTTCAATTACATTTTATCTCCAATAAAGTCCATAAACTCTCGTCAAGATTAATAAAACTCACCGTTTAATGTGCCTAGTTCCTTTAATTTTTCCAGTCTCTCTCGCTTCAAACGCCAACGAAAAGTGAAATTTATTCCTCGTTTCAAAGTATTTATGCAATTAAGAAGCTACGGATGAAATCACAACACAAACGGTTCACAAGCTACGCATGGAATCACAGCACAAAGGTTTCACAATTACTCCATGTTTGACATGAAAAAATTATTTTAATTCTCCTCAGTTACCGTCAAACCTCACAGAAAATACAATAACGACCACCTATTAGTCGCCAAAATATAACGAACAGCCTTAAAAATGCATGGCCGCATATAGTGGAGATGTACTGCATAACGAAGAAGTACACATCTGCACACAAAACGTCATATTGCTCGTCAAGCGCACATTATACAATGGGAGGCGCATTCACAAAGATAGAACTTTGCAGACCAGGTTACATTCACACTACAAACAAGAATGAACATTTGCAACAGGGCATGTGAACGTTTGAAGGCCCTAACGTCGATTTGTGTTTGTGTCTTTTAATGCATCGCTTATACTGAATAGAATTCATGTAAACAAGAGTTATACAGCACACAATCTATTTCATGTAACAGGAATAAAATGCGCCTTATAAATTGTGTAAATTCTGTTTCGTTGGTGCTATAGATTGTGTTTTTAAAATATTAATGTGTTAAAATAATGTTTGTGATTAAAAGAAGAAAATCCATGATATCAGCGGTGAAAGTAATAAAGTTAATTCTATGTTTTAAAATCGAAATACGTTATCGAAATACGTTATTTTTATGCAGTGTTATTTTAATGTTTTTATTGTATGTATGTTACAGCTTTACCGATCTGTTCAGTCTATTCCTTTCGACTCCACTTGCACGAATACGAATAAATGATTGAGTTAAAGCTGCGCCTTTTTGTTTCCATGCCCGTCCTTACGTTCGTATGTCCGCTACACATTCTTTGGTATTAAAAATGATACCCATGGTGAAGGTTTTGAGGTCACCATACCACCATCGAGTATACCGATATTAGATCCAATCAGTTGTTTAAAGACCTACATCGAGAGGATAGACCATTTGCGAAAGCCATTTGGACTTTCGGCACGTTCGTCTCTTTTCTTTCAACTTTGTAAGCGGTTTGGACCAGTCTCATCTTCATAGGTGGCTTATATCCTAAATGAGGCTATAACTCTAGCTGGGCGTTATAATCGAGGTTTTTCAGCAAAATCTTTTCGCCCAACAGGCGCTACGATATAAATAGAGTCCAACCCCCCCCCCCCCCCCCCCTGAGTTAGTTATGAAAATTGACCGTTGGAAGACACGGGAAGTGTTTCTTAATAACTGTGTACACAAAGTTGTACCGGAAGTGTTGGTCGATAATATTGAGTAAACTTACTTAATTTATAGCCATACAACTGTATAATTACCCATTCGTTTTATGTTAAGAAATGCGTGATGTTGTCTCTCTATTAGGCTAATTAAGTATATAAACTTTTTTTTCACTTAACTCCACTTTACACTTAAACTCCGCAGTAACGCAAGTTTGGAAAATTAAAAAAAAACACACGAAGCGTAATCGAATAAGCCATAAAAACGAAGCGTAAGAAAAAGAAAGTTAAATAATCGAAGTAGTTAGACCCACAGGTACACAGAGAGTAGCGTAAAGACATATTTACATTATTTTTGTCCAAACGGAGAGTCAAAAAGCGTTCTTGAACAAGTGCGTGTGTAAGGTTTGAGAAATATGGTATTATCGCTCAACTGGGGGCGAGACACCGCGGCTATTATAAAACACTGACCTGTAATGAAATCCATATGTTACGTGTAAACACTGAGCGGATGGATATTTAAAAAGAGCTCCTCTTTTAGGGTTATTTTTTTCGTGCAATCCCCAGTAGGTGTGAGTAGTAAAAAGGCATAACAGACCTAGTCCCAGCGGATTGGGGCCTATGTGTTTGGGGTGTCCGTGCGTCTGTCCGTCACCGCTTTATACCCCTGTGAATTTGGGGGGGGGGGGCGGTTGGGGCCTGCTTGTGTTTCACAAATACTTATTTGTTTATTTATACTGGGTATATTTTTTTATCAGAGATGCAACGCGTTACATTGTATTGCCCATAGAGGTCAACTTGAGTTGCTCTGAGGCACTTTGTCGGTACAGTAACATACGCTTGCGACCAACGCAAAAATAAGTCGTAATAAATTTAAAAAATAAATGCATTTTGTTGCAGGAAAATGAAACAAAACGCGTCCTGCGTGTCGCCAAATGCATTTGGCAGACCGCAATAATTCGCAGCAAATTTTACATACATTGTAACTTGCCTAAGTGTTATGCAACGCATTGTCTTTTGATGTTTTGCATTGTGTACTGTCATTATCGCATCAACTAATCCACAGTAATGCGCATTTTGTTTGCATACAAGAAGTATTGTGTGGGATAGCATGATGCTAGTGGTGTTTAAATATTATATGTTGTTTTATAATGTGCATGGTCATTTATTTTCCGGGTTGAGTATTAAACCTTTTATTTTCTCGTCGATTCGTACCCAAGTCGTTTCGTACCCAATTTAGGTGATTCGTACCCAAATTGGTTGTTCGATTCGTACTCATGTGAAGTCGATTCGTACCTCCCAAAAAAACTTTTTCGATTAACACCGGCTTTCGATTTTTTTGTCTGACTGCTTGCTTAATTTTACTATTTTGAACCAGCTTTCGAACTTATCATTGTTAACTAACCACTAATCGTATCGTGGTTAATAACATATCTCTTAATCAGGTTAAGCGGAAATATTAAGCCAAATCGTCTCCTGTATGAAGCCTAATCTTCCAATTTGATCAGTATAAGGGGCATTACCAATAAGATTACCACTAACTCTTTTTGATGTGTTTTTTCAACGAAAGACATTATTCATGTGAATTTATTGGCTTTTCACTTAAATATGGCAAATAAAAACAGATGAGAAAGAAAGAAATGATAATTCAAATTAGAAGATTTTTCTTTAATATTAGCTAACCCTGGCATTCCATTTTTAATTTTATTTTATGTCGCCCGAGAACATGCACATATACAGCAATTTTAGGCACACATACAGCTGAAACATTGACTTGCTTACACAGAGTACATGCGATTGGAGTGAATACTCAGGTGGATTAAATCGCTTCCGTGAATGTTTGCTCAAAGTGTAACCTTATCACCAGTATAAAATAAATAGCAACACATTGCATGCTCAGGACGCGTCTTCTGAAATATTGGATCGCGGCTAGATGCAATAAAATGAAATAAGTCGCAATAAAAAATTGCAACATTTTGCGTTTTATTCCAACGTATTTTGGCGTTTGTCGCAAGCGTATCCGTATGTTGGCATACATTTATAGTTCATGCAATATGTAACCTTTTTGCACTCATGGCCACATTTTTCAAGCCTTGTGTTTCTTAAAATTATGCGTAAAAGTTAAAAAAAGGCATCGGCCAGCTGTCAAATGTTTTGTTTATCTTCCGGGTTTGTTCTACACAGCATAGAATTCGACCGTTGTTATAAACAGCTGACCCCTGGAGATATTTTGTTTCTGTATAATACCCGTTTGCACTGCAGACCTACTGGAGATTCCGCGAAAATACTACTCAGTAAGTAGGCTACGTTTTGAAATATCTATCCGCTCTATGTTTATACATAACACGTAGATTTCCTCAGAGGTAATCTGTTTTAGAGCAACGCCTTATTGTTGCTGCACAAAATATACGCATGCGCATGAGGGGAAAACAAAAGATGTCTGCCTGTGGGAATTTGTGGTTATTTCTCTCCATAACACTTCATAAAATCTGGGTGTGTATATCAATATACTGCGATATCGCAACAGATGTGCCTCAGAGCGAGCGTGGTTGACTTGCATATAGTTGTGACTTGCATATAGAGGGAAGGTCTCTATTGAAAGATAACTTTTTTTTTTGGCTATGCACAAAAAATTAAACAAATTATGGACATTTTTTTATTTTTTGGTGGCCAGTTTTATTTAAAAAAAGGTTTCCTCGCCCACAATATGGATCGGATTTCTTTCAATTATATGCGTTTTTTTCCAAGACGGTTCTCTCTTGAAAAATGATTTTTTTTGGCAATCCGCCAAACAAATTGGCCAAATGGGGCTCATTTTAATTTTTTAGCAGCCAATTTTCAAAATGCTTATTATCCAGCAATTTGGATCCTGTTCCGTTCAAATTTGTACAGATATTTACTGGGTAGGCGTCTCTTGAAATTTGTTGTCGATCCGTCAAAATTTGGCAAATAGGTGGGGGGGGGGGCATTCTTTTTTTTTTTTTTTTTGGAAAGCTAATTTTCCAAATTTAATTTAATGCACTCATGTTCATTCGAACAGACCTAATGACACAAGATAAAAAAATAAAGAAATGAAAATGCCTTTTTTATGTAGGTAGCAACTTTTTGCTGCTTAAGTAGCGAATCCGCATATCCAGGTAACATTTGCACGCCAAAAATAGCGTTAATTTCGAACCCTGCAGTGACAGTATAGATGCCAAAGAACATGTGAATCCACGCGCTTTAGATATTCCTGACCAGGGTTCGCGTTGGCGGGGTTTTTGTCCACTTTTTGGGCATTTTTTTTTACAAAATGACTCAATTTTTAGGAACCCACCGAGTTTTTTTGGGACCCGACTGAGTCACACTTTCCTTTTTTTGATTCACTTTCTTGAGAACCCAGCGCGAACCCTGTTTCTGACCATTTCTGAGGCCCCATTTTCACACTCCTGTGCTTCTTGATAATTGTGTCGGCATCAATGAATCAAGGTCAAGGTCAGGAATTCACCCAGGAATTCCCCCAGTAACCGACAGTCAAAAGGTGCGACCTTCAGGGACAAGTAAGAGGCAAATGAAAATCATAAATAAAAAAAAGTATTTTTTTTTTTTTTTGGCAAAAATTGGGTCCCCCATTTTGTCCAAAAATGACCCCATTTTTTTTAGCAACAGGGTCAAATTGGCCCGATACTTCTTCCAAAATACCATTTTTTCCTAGACCCGGAGCAACTTTAAAAAAGAAAATGCTTTAATTTGCATCAGTGTCGATCAGTATTTTTCAGTTTATTTTGGGATTATTTGTAACGTGTGACATAATAAAGAGTTGTATTGTTTTAAAACACCGTATCTTTTACTTACGCATGTATTTTACGCACTAGTTATCTAGAAACCTGCCATATTGATAAGAAACCATAGTTAAAAAAAAATTGCCCCCCCCCCCTGTCTGCTCCGAAAATCCCCCTAAATGACCCCTGTTTTTTTTTCATCCTAGACATAATCACTGCGCAAATGTCTATGAATCTGTAGATGCCTTGACCGATTTCCAAGACGCCCTGCTCACGTCACTCTCTTTGACTCTTTAAGGGCAGCTCTTTGATGAGGTAGAAATCCAGAAAAATTATATAATTTTTCAAAGAAATCAACCTATATCAGTATTCCTAGGAGTTGTTTATTATTGTAGTTCTAAAATGTACAGGTTTTAACCACGATTTAGTTAAACTAGAAATATTGCTTTCTAGTCATTGATTATTGACATGTAACCCGCTAATGGTCGGTCGTGTCGTTTACCAAATCATCTAACTAACTAACTAACTAACTGTATTTACAGGTCATACATTGATGCAGAAGAAGTCTATGATCTGGATCTCCTAGCAATCTGGATCCCAAGCTGAGGAGACTACGTTGAAGGTTGTACCACTATGATATAGATAAGGCAGAAGCAATATGAAATAAAAAAACAAACCTGATCGAATAAAAGGATCTGGGTTGAAAATATTATATTGAAAGAGCATGTTATCTATAAGTAATTATTGTAAATTTAGGGCTGCTCCCGCGATTGATTCCGTAGTTAAGTACTTCTCTATTTTATGTTTTGTTTTATGTAATTACTCACCACGATTTTTTCAAATCTTTGTTAGTGCGTTGGGTAAGGGTATAAAATTTTGGAGGAGTAAGTGAATTTTTTTTTTGGGGGGGGGGGGGCAGCCGCTGACAATTTTTTGTGGCAGTCAACATGATGTGCCTTTTGTGTATTTATTTACAACACTTTTCTCATTTTGTCCCAGATACGGCAAGGCCATGGATCCCACACTAGACCTAAGCTGCACGGACGAGCCCTATGACGTCAACAACTTGCAGTCCTACGCGTTATCCAACCAGCAGAGGAAATCAACTGTCGATTGCAATGTGAAGGTCATTTCTCCGTCCCCCAGGGTTGTTACAGCGACCAAGGAGAAGATCGTTACGCCATCTATCGGAGGCCCGCCCACAAAAACTTTAGCTGAAAAACCGGCAGTTGTGACGTCATCACCGATGGTTTTGTCAGTCAGAATGAAGCCTCCGAATGTAGTCGCCACAGTGGCGTCCCCGAGTAGAGTGCTGGCGCCAGCGGCTGGCGTTGAAAGCCGGCCCAGGGCAAACCTGCCCACGCAGATTATAACAGCCAACGTCCGGCCACAGCAGAGCCTCCTCAGACACCCCTTACCCGCCGCCAGACAAGCTCAACCGGCGTATCCCCTGGTGGCGTCCACAACGCAGGTGACGGTCAGTAAATATGGCAACCGCATGGGCCGTCCGCCGGCCGTGAATTGCAAGGAGGCGCCGCTACCGTCGTCGTCGTCGTCGTCGTCGCCCGTCATTACCATAGACAGCAGTGACGAAGAAGAGGCCCCGACCCTGGACATGCTGACGTCACAGCGGAAGGCACACAAAAGTACACAGCCGGACAAAGCGTGCGCACCACAACATCAACAACAGCAACAACATCAACAACAGCAACAACAGCATACCAAGGCAGTTTCGGATAACTTACCCACGCCCGGACGAACTGAAACCCGAGCAAGAATACAGAAAGTTGCCGGAACAACAGGCGCGGTGAATAGAGGAGAAGCAGGAGTCGGCATGGTGATTAGTTCTGATGCCCAGCTGACGCCGAAAGTCTCTGTGAGTCAGCCAAAGCAGGCCAGCCGGCCGGAGTCAAGGAAAGTGTCGTCGGCTACGCGCAGTCAGTCTCGGGTGTCCTCCGTGGCTGCCCCAGGGCCACCACCAGCGGGGGCGACATCGGCTAAGCCGGATGCCCGGCCGCGTGAGAGTCGGAAAGCCCCGCCGGCCACGCGGACCACTGCGTCGGCGAATATCCGCGAGGCCATCCAGAGTATTCTGGATGCGCATCAGAGTGGTAGCGAAACCCAGCGAGCGGCATCATCCACCACGTGCCAGTTCCTGCGTGACCTACTGGACTCATCTAAGGCCGCCCCGGACCTGGCCTCGCCACGGAATGTGGAGAAGAGGCCGCAGGAGGATAGCCGGGAGTCGCAGCCAGCCAAGCCATCGCCGAAGAAACAGCCGCCGAAGGTTCCGCCGTTGACGTCATCCGAGGCGAACGTCATCGTCCTTGACGATAGCGATGAGGAAAGCAACGAGCAGTCGCGTCCCGTGCAGACAAATGCACCAGTGTCCGTGGCCGCTGGCTCGGGGGCGCCACTGGTTGCACCCGAGGGCGCCGCCGGTGCCGGTCATAACGTGGCCGTCATAGCGCCATATCAGCCAGTGGAGGCGCGTATGGTGCCACCCGGGGGCGTTGACGTGTACTGCCAACAGTGCATGCAGTGTGTTCAGTCGCGCAATGGCGAGCGGTTCGCGTGCGCCTGTACCGCCACCATGCTAGTAACCGCCACGGGCTTGGCCAAGGCCTTCATCAATCAATCGATGCTTCAGAGTGGCGCTGCCATCAACCCTCGCCTGACCAGCCCGGCGTATGGAGGAGGCCCTGTTGTCAGTAACCCCGTTTTCAGTGTGTCCGTGACTGGCGATCGCCCCCGACTGGCGAACCCCATCCCCAATCCCTGGCAAGGCAACCCGTCGTCGAGTAACCCAGCGGCCTTGCCTGCTCCCCAGGAGACCACGACGACCACTGCGGCAGCGGGAGAGGCTCGCAGTTCTCAGGAGGCCCCAGCGCCAGAAGAGAGCAAGGACGACTGTTTCATATCGGACGAAGGCATGCTCACAAGCGTGGGCACCTACAAGTGCGTTCTGTGTGACAAGTACTTCTTCACGAAGAACGCCATGACGGGCCATTTTAAGAGATCGTCGGAACATAAAGAGAATTTGAAAAAGAAACGCGCGCAAGCAGCCGACCAGGCTAGCAACCACAAGTTCCGGTGTATTCTCTGTAAAAAGAAGTTCCCGACACGCTATGAATTGCTGATACATTGCAAGACTCCGTCACACAAAAAGAAGAAGGGACAGGCGAAGAACAGGGTCAAGGAATTCCGGTGTAAGCATTGCGGCGAGACGTTCCGATCCCACGAGGCCAAGTGGATGCACGAGGATACGCATAGCGAGCTGTATAGAGATCGCACAGGGCGTACAAATACATACAGCCAGTCGAACGACAACGTAGTCACTGGTGCAGCTAATGACACGAACAGTGAGCTGTATAGGGATCGCATAGGGCGTGCAGGTAGATACAGACAGTCGAACGACGAAGTCGTCACCGGCGACGTTAATGACACGAACAGTAGCCCGGTAGCGGAGGAAGCTCCCGTGCAAATCCCACACCCCGTGGCGCGAAAAGGCTCCAGCTTCCCGTGCCCCAATTGTAGCCGAATCTTCCAGAACAGAACGGCCCTGCTGTCGCACCAACGCGCGGAGATGAGATTGCGTAGGACGGCCCACCGCTGCCGGATTTGCAACAAGGGCTTCGGCACGAATGACCTGCGACTCATACACGAGCAGCTGCACGTCGCCCGCAAGTCGGGGCGTCTCAACGCCCGTGAGTTTGCCCGAGTCGTGCCACGGAGTCTCACGAACAGGGCCCGGAAAGTACCGAAGACTGTCGGCGACGGCAAGGCGAGCGAGACCCGGCCCGAGCTGTTGACGTGTGAGAATTGTGGCTATCGCTTCACCAATTCGAATTCTTATAACAGACACAAGAGCTCGTGCAAAAAAACTCCTCTGGATCTGACCAATCATCCGGAGTCGCCAACCAAAGCTGTTACATCGGACTTAAAAAAGAATCCGCCGTTGGTGACGAAAACACCGCCAGGGGAAAGCAGAGCCAAACAGGTGAAAGCAACACCAAAACTGAAGACCGAAAGTACAGCAATAATCGAAGAGCAAACAGGGTTAGGAAGCAAGCCAGCTGCCAAACGAAAGCGATCGATGACGCTGGAGAAGGCTCTCACACTGTCCGTGAAGGCGTATGACATACAAAAGACACTTCCCTGTGTGAAAGTAGTGCTGCCGAGGCTCAAAGAATCGGACTATTTGAAGTATTACTCCGCGAAAAAGGCGGGGTATCACTCCGCACAGACGGAACCATATCAGGTGACCCCGAGTAGCAAGAAAAGGAAGTCAGCTCACCAGTGGGCGGATCCATCAAAGGACGTTGCCATGACACAGGACTCGACGCCGTCAAGGGCGTCCAAGGCCCCTGTGGCCAGCTCCAGCCCAGCTCGACAGACAAAGAAGACACCCAAGAAGACAGCACGGAAGAGTACAACGTTGACAGCGAAAAGGAAAAACTTACAATCTCATAGCCCGAAAACTGAGAAAGCAACCACTGTTAAGGCAAAGACCAAGCCGATAAAGAAACCGGAGAAAGCTCCGAAGGCGGCGAGTGTTCAACCAAGATCTAGAAGGTCCCTCAGGCGAAAGCAGATAAGTGAACAAAGTGAGGGAATCACGATCGAAATGGAGACAGCACAGGAATACGAAGCACCCAGTCTGCACTCACCGCCTATTGGACATTCCTTGCTCATGCAGTTCAACTTGGGATATGTGCAGGGACATCTGGCGACAAGTGGTTTACGTGCGGAAAATGATGACGGCGGCACTGATAAACATCTGGACACTTCTACAAATGTGAATACGGGTGAGAATACGACACGTTTGACTGGTCAGAATCCAATACGTGACTCCAGTGTTAAGCCAGAAAGCTCTCCTGTTAAAAAATTCACGCGCTCTTCAGGTGATCCAAGTTCAAGAGCCACACTGACAAGGAACATTTTCAATACCGTTTCTCCTGAAAAGTCAACAGACGTCCCAACTGAAAATGTCATAGATGTTGAAATGTTAGATTCCGGTGGTGTGGTTGTTAGCAATGGACCCGACCAGTCCCGGCCTGGCAGTGAACTTATGGAAACTCTTCCTGTTTCGAATGAAAAAGAAGTCACAGAGGAAAGAACTGTTCTCGAGGAGACTTCTGATGCATCACAAGATGTTTCGACTGTGCCTGCTATTATAAATGCGGAAGTGTGTGCAGAGAGTAGCGTTTCGAAAGCAACTGTAGACGAAAACAAATGCGACAGTTCGAACGACGTGATTGCTTCGATTGTCGAGGGCGAAACAGGCCAGTCAGAAAAGGGGCTTTGTTCCGACGTAGAGAGGCAACTACCTGGAGTCGCACGTGCGAAGGAAGCCGATGCTGCTATTACGTTGTCTCCAAACGAAAAAAATTGGGAAGGAACAACTCTTAAAAATAGTTCGGACGAGCAGGGAATTAGCACGGAGGGTAATCAACACGGGGTTGGGGTTCCTGAGACTCAAAATTCGAACGCGGACAGTGCGGGGGAAGATCAAAGCTATAGAAAGGAAAAACATGTGGACGATACTGATTCTGAGGATATCATATTACTGTCGGAAGATTTCAATGGTTCGGATGCTGCTGCTGCTGCTGACCCCGAAGGACCTGAAACTGGACACGGGAACGGTCCAAGTGATCCAGAAATTGTGGGTGATGATGACGCCGGCTGTATTGTGATTGGTGAAAGTGAACTGCAGGCGGAAGAAATGGCTGAGGAATCGTCTCGGTCAGAAAATATGTCTGTTTCGAATGCCGTCCCCATCTGCGATGGAAACGTGTCGTATGGACGCGACGCAGAGAGCAAAGACAATGAGAACACTTCCGGTCAACTGGGTGACGTGCCTTTTACATGTGACTTAAGGAAGGGTGAGGGCGGGTCGTCTGCTAATGAAACTGAATCGGAGGGACTGGTGTGCGAAAATAATGTGAGCCAGTCGGAATGTGTTTCGGTTTCGAATGCTTCCCCAGTCGAAGCTTCGGCGGGGCGAACTGTGAGAGAAGGCGACGAGCATGCGTCAGAAACAGAGTCTTGCTTGAAGAGCAGTCGGAACTCCACTGATACTCGAGTACAGCCGATACAATGCTTAGGGAAAAACGGCGCTGTCGCGGAGCAAAATGTGCCTGATTCGAATGCACCGAGCAACGCTGCATGCCTCTTGTTTGATAATGGCGCACAGGCAGGATGGGTCCCGACAGGAGAGGGCCTGCCAGGAGGGACCCTGACAGAAGCGGTCCCGACAGGAGAGGGCCTGCCAGGAGGGACCCTGACAGAAGCGGTTCCGACAGGAGAGGACCTGCCAGGAGGGACCCTGACAGAAGCGGTCCCGACAGGAGAGGGCCTGCCAGGAGGGACCCTGAAAGGAGGAGTCACGGCAGGAGAGGGCCTGACAGTAGGTGTCCCGAGTCCGAGAACAGAGGGCCTGACAGGAGAGGTCCCAACAGGAGAGAATCTGCCAGAAGGGGCCCTGAAAGAAGAGGGCCTGTCAGGAGAAATCCCGACAGGAGAGAGTATGCTAGGAGGGGTCCCGACAGATGAGGACCTGACAGGAGAGGGCCTGCCAGGAGAGAGTCTCCCAGGAGGGGCCCTGGCAGAGGAGGGCCTGGCAGGAGAGGTCCCGACAGGAGAGAGTCTGCCAGGAGGGGTCCCGACAGATGAGGACCTGACAGGAGAGGGCCTGCCAGGAGAAATTCCGACAGGAGAGAGTATGCCAGGAGGGGTCCCGACAGATGAGGACCTGACAGGAGAGGGCCTGCCAGGAGAGAGTCTCCCAGGAGGGGCCCTGGTAGAGGAGGGCCTGATAGGAGAGGTCCCGACAGGAGAGAGTCTGCCAGAAGGGGTCCCGACAGATGAGGACCTGACAGGAGAGGGCCTGACAGGAGAGAGTCTGCCAGGAGGGGCCCTGGTAGAGGAGGGCCTGATAGGAGAGGTCCCGACAGGAGAGAGTCTGCCAGAAGGGGTCCCGACAGATGAGGACCTGACAGGAGAGGGCCTGACAGGAGAGAGTCTGCCAGGAGGGGCCCTGGTAGAGGAGGGCCTGATAGGAGAGGTCCCGACAGGAGAGAGTCTGCCAGAAGGGGTCCCGACAGATGAGGACCTGACAGGAGAGGGCCTGACAGGAGAGAGTCTGCCAGGAGGGGCCCTGGTAGAGGAGGGCCTGATAGGAGAGGTCCCGACAGGAGAGAGTCTGCCAGAAGGGGTCCCGACAGATGAGGACCTGACAGGAGAGGGCCTGACAGGAGAGAGTCTGCCAGGAGGGGCCCTGACAGAGGAGGACCTGACAGGAGAGGGTCTGACAGGAGAGGTCCCGACAGGAGAGAATCTGCCAGAAGGGCCCCTGACAGAAGAGGGCGTGCCAGGAGGGGTCCCAACAGGAGAGAGTCCGCCAGGAGGGGCCCTGACAGAGGATGACCTGACAGGAGAGAGCCTGCCAGGAGTGATCCCGACAGGAGAGTGTCTGCCAGGAGGGGCCCTGACAGAAGAGGACCTGATAAAACAGGTCCTGTCAGGAGGGGCCCTGACAGGACAGGGCCTTCGCTGCCAGTTTTGCGCAGAGACATTCACGGAGATTGAGAACCAAGTGGCTCACGAGATGTCCTGCGTGTTCAATCAGAACCCGCTCTCCGACGATGATGCGCTGTGATACAGTCCTAACTGATGGTTCTAAAATCCTAGCTGATGTTCATAAAGATCCCATCTTAAAATCCTAAAAACATCCTGCCGCTCGAATACTGTGGAAAACTGTGTGGCATGTTTCTGCTTATAATGATTTAACGGTTTATAAACCATCGTATTTTTTTGGGTCTGTTCATTTTGATTTAAGTTGGAGGGGGAAGGCGTTATCGAGTATGTATGGTGTAGTGGGAGCTCCGATGGTACCCCCACTCCGATGGTATCCCCCCCTCTGATGGTATCCCCCCTCCGATGGTATCCCCTCCGATGGTACCCAACCCTCCTATGGTATCTCCCTCCCCGCTGTAATGCTGCCTCCCTCGGATGGTATCTATCCCCCCCCCCTGCCCCCCATCCCCTGCCCGCCATGTTTACGCACTCGTGTGTCACGCCGTTTGATGTCTCCGCAGGCGGATGCTGACGTACCGTCGTTGGGTAAGACTTCGCCTAGCATTGTTAGGTCCTGACAGGTTTTAACATCGTGTACATATATTAGGGTCTAGTTGTGGACGAGTTGTTTTTACATGTACCAACGTGTAGTGTACTAATTTTCATGTTAGCATTAAAAACAAAAAAAAACAGGGACGTAGTTGTTGTCTGGCGCTGGATTTTCATTGGCTACCCCGCAGTAGCCAATCATAATAGCGAATATTTTATTTACATTGTTGAATTAAGATATATGGTAATGTCGAGCCCGCCCAAAGTAGACATCGATTTATTTGGAGTCAACATGGCGGATTATGTTTTTATTTGGACTCGAAGTGAGCCATTTTACGCTTTATTGTTTATTATTTGTTGACGCTTTTAGAATTTTGGCACATAACTTGCCGCACAGTCGTCCTTAACGTCACAGCGAATGGTTAAGATTCTACCAAATACGACATCCTACTAAAAAAAAGCTACAGATTCTACCTAAAGCCCCACTTGCGATTGCAATCCCCCCCCCTCTTCTTGCCTCCTCTCCCGCGGCCGCCCCCCTCTCCCCTCCCCCCTCCCCCCTCCCCCCCGCAGTTGTTGTCATGACAGGACTTGAATAAGTATATCATTATGTTCGCTGATTATAAAACCTGTGGTTTGTTTTTGGCTAGGGGGGGGGGGGGGGGGGCGGCCGCGGGAGAGGAGGTAAGAAGAGGTGTTTGTTGTGCTTCGCCAGTTCGCGTGGAGAAATTGTTGCTTGCTGTATAGTTGTAGTGCTCGAGACTAAAGCAATTGTTTTGAGGTGAACTTTCAGTCTGAACGGCGGTTTTGTTTATTTATTATGTAACTATCTCAAAAATTAAAATTTGAAATTGTGGTAAAATTTGAAAAAATAATTCATGATGTGTGAAAGATAAAGAATCGAACTTGTTACTATCTGAGATCATATGTATCAAAAAAAAAAAAAAAAAAGAGAGAGAGAGAAAAAAGAAAAACCGCGGAGAAAGGGAGGGGGGAGGGGGAGAGGGAAGGTAATTTATGAGACCAGACGCGGTCCGCGTGGAGTACCAATTTCGTTAAAAAAAGGGGTTAATTTTCATTCAGTACTCCGCGCTTCCGACCAAAACCGGGGTTCTTTTAGAAATGCACTGCGCGTTTGGTTAAAAACGGGGGCATATTTCAAAATTTTGTACTGCGTGTTTAGGGGTGTTTTAACAAGTCATGGAGACAAGTCATGAGTGCCCCCCCCTGCCCTACCCCCCCCCCCCCTCCCCGGTGGATGGGGGGGGGGGATACACAAATATGCTGTAAGCTGTAAAACATGTATAGATTCAAAATATATTTTAAGGTTAAGGGTACACTGTTGGCCCAGCGTGATGATGTCAGCACAGAGTGATGTTTATGACGTCATCCGATTCCGTGTAGCCCGTAATGTGCGTAGTCTAAGTGTCAATGACACTGCTATTGGGATGGGGGGAAAACCCGAAACTTTGCTAGACCAGCTAAAAAGAACATATACGTAGGGTGTGTTTACCAGACTTTTTTTAATCTTCCAGACACAGTTATTGAATAATAGTTATAATAATGAAAAGTTTGTCATCAATTGTCCAGAATATCGAAATTAGGGCTGTTGAATATTTTGTGCTGAAAGTCGGTCAATCGATATCAACAGAGTGTATTTTAGGATACAGATAGTTTACCTAGAAGAGGCTTTGGTTCAAAGTGATAGCTTGCAATGTCATTAGGAAGCTTGTGATGTGCGCTGTGGGGTGTTCGAACTATGTGTGTGTGTATATATATGTGTTGAAAGTATGTGTTTTGAGGGGGAGGCGTTTAAGCAATTGTTGGTGTTCGAATCCGTGATGAGTCTGTTTATGAGTCGGTATTAAAAGTGTTTTGTTTATGTCTTTGTTGCGCTTTGACGTGTAGGGAGTTTCCCACAAAACAATAAGTAAATAACTGTATAAATACGCCAGTCAGCAAGGATTATATCGTTCTGGTGAAAGCGGAGGGATAAATTCTTATTTTTTTGAAGTAAAAAAAAATAACTGAAGGTCAAAAGTTAGAGATAAAGGTTGTGCAACCCTTGAATGAATATTATCTGAATATTATTGGATCTTGACTGGGGCTTTTGATAGGGGTGAGTACCGTCGGCTGTTCCTCGATTCGATTTTCGGTGTTTCGGTTCAGAGCAATACATACATGATTAGGCATACAGCGCATTGGCCTGGATATCATGTCACGTGATCTGTGTATTACAAGGACGTCGTAAAGTATTAAGATCGTTTTCTGGTGTTGTCTGGTGTGTGTGCAGTATGATTGATAACGAATTGTGAAAAAAACGTGATCATATTTTATTAGCAAACAAACAAGTTTTCTGACTGTTTTCCCCGCCAATTCTCAATCCCTGCCCCACTCTCTCTCCCCCCCCCCTCCTGCTTGGGCCTCTTGTCCCCACTCTCCGCCCCCGGCTTGGGCCTCTATCCCCACTCTCCGCCCCTGCTTTTGCCCCTATTTCCACTCTCCGCCCCCCCCCCCCGGCTTGGGCCTCTATCCCCTATCTCCTCCCCCAACTCGGGGCTCTATCCCCTATCTCCGCCCCCTGCTTGCGCCTCCATCCCCTCTCCCCTCGTCTCCGCCCCTGCTTCCCTGCCGTTTCCGTCCCCAGCTTGTGTCTCCGCCCCCTGCTTCGGCCCCTCCCCTACTTCCCCCCTCCGCTTCACCGTCTCCTGCTTTTTTGCCGTTTCCGTCCTCAGCTTCCATTTTCGCCTCCCGTCTACACCCTTTACTTCTTACAGCCGCCCCTCCCCCCTCCCCGTGCTTTCGTCTCCTCTCCCGTCTCCGCCCCCCGCCCGCTGCTTCGGTCTCCCGTCTCCGCCCCCATCTTCCGCCTGGCGTCTCCGCCCCCTCGGAGCACCGTACGTCAAGGCGCCATGTCTCCTTTTCCACTTCGAATCCGTTCAATTTTCGAGAGCCTTCCTGCTATTTATAACCCCTAAAAGCACTAAACTATCACAGCACATCAATAAAATACACCCTTGCAACTGTCGTTTGTTTGCTTTGCTTATAGATTTAAGTAAATGGTAACGGGGGTGAGGGTGGGGCAGGGGTGCTCGTTCTATACTAGGCTTTCTGTGCTTATTTACAAATATTGTTATTTTTGTGGCTTTGTTAAATATGGCAAGAAAAACTAGTGTTGAAGTGATGAGTCGGAAGTCAATGGGCAGTCGTCGTGAGGCAGTCTTCCCGCGTGTCGTGAGGCAGACCGCCCGCGTGTCGTGAGGCAGTCCTCCCGCGTGTCGTGAGGCAGACCGCCAGCGTGTCGTGAGGCAGTCTTCCCTCGTGTCGTGAGGCAGACCGCCAGCGTGTCGTGAGGCAGTCTTCCCTCGTGTCGTGAGGCAGACCGCCAGCGTGTCGTGAGGCAGTCTTCCCTCGTGTCGTGAGGCCGACCGCCAGCGTGTCGTGAGGCAGTCTTCCCTCGTGTCGTGAGGCAGACCGCCCGCGGGTCGTGAGGCAGACCGTCCGCGTGTCGTGAGGCAGTCCGTCCGCGTGTGCACGGCCCCGTTAAGTATGTCAAATAAATAAAATAAACCTACAATTTATCGGATGTTTTCTTCTTCAGGATACACACACGAGACCTGTACGCTGGGGATGGGCATGGAAAGTACTATCACTTTCTTACCCATGCTGCGATGTCTAGGAGCTCCCCCACCCCTCTCTCCCCCCCCCCCTTTTACGATGAAAACACACACGTGGTTTTTACGTTGATACAGGCAAGCTTAAGATACAGTTAAACTACGTGGTGATGGGGGATTTTGGTGGCGGAGGGGCGCGGGGGCATAGGTGAAAGAACCAAGAGGGAGGAACGCAAGTGCTCGTTCCTCTGTCACACCATTGTAACCTTAATGAAACAGAAACCACACTACAACCCTACAATCCAGACTGAATCTTTCCCGGCCATTTTTTGTGGAGCTGATTGAGTTAGGACATCTATAGATAGCGTGATGTTTTCAAGGCATAATCCGGTTATAGCCAAGGCCTGTAATATACAGCAAAACCCCCACACCAGGAACGGCATTGGCAGCCGGAAAACTGTTCGCTGCAAAGAGCTTAACTATAGGTAAAGTGCAGTAGGCAAATCTGAACGGAAAGTGTATTCCGCTATTAGGCGGTATTCCTTAACGGGAGGTGTTCCTTAACAGGATGTGTTCCTTAAGGGAGATCTAGAAGATTCCTTAACGGAAGTGTTCCTTAACGAGGGTTGTTCCATAAGGGAGATGTTCCTTAACGATAGGTGTTCCTTAACGGGAAGTGTTCCTTAACGGGAAGTGTTCCTTAACGATCGCTGTTCCTTACTGGGAGATGTTTCTTAACGAGGGTTGTTCCTTAATGGGAGGTGTTCCTTAACGAGGGTTGTTCCTTAATGGGAAGTGTTCCTTAACGAGAGGTGTTCCCTGGCTGTTTTACTGTGTCCAGGATGATCGGATATTAAAGGGAAAAAGTAGTTCAAATGTGGAGATAGCGAATTCACTGCCTTTTGGGAAGTAAATTTGAGATTTTATTATTTTTCTGAGAAACCAGACTATTTTTCTTCCCAGTCTCAATTATGTTTTTTTTTTGGGGGGGGGGAGGGGGGGTTGAAATCCAATATTATAAAGTTAAATCCTTTTAGAGAAGTAAGATGCGACTCAAAGGGAAAAGCATGTGTATTTATATATATATTTGTCCAAATTCTCCTTTATGCTTTAAAGGGAAATGCGGGTATCTCACCTACAATTGACATTTCCTCCATACTCTCACAGTTTAATGTTTTGAGGGTACACATTCAAAAATTGAAAAGAAAAAGGCAGGTCACATATGTTGTAAGAGAAATAACGACAGGTCACATACTTTTACTATAGAAACCATTGGTGGAAAACCAGGAAATTTGAATTAAAATGCAAAATTCACACATAATCACAATTTTGACAATTGCCTCATTTTTCCCTGTTTGAAGAAAACGTCATATTAAATGTTTTAAGCAAATAAAAAAATATATGTCACCATATCAGTTAAGAGAAGTATACAATCTCTTTGACAAAATCCCATTGACTCGATGGATAAATGGTGAAAACAGTGAAACATGATTTTAACGGACAATATATCAACACAGGCCCTTCTGGGAACAACATATCAATACAGACCATTTCTAGACACGATCCTATTTGTCTTTGAAAAGAATTTTTCGATCTAGACGGATTTAGTAGTTCTTTATACTGTGTAAGCATGGATTCAAACTCAGCGATATTGAGTGTAATGCGCATTTCGGTCGCTAGATGGCGCCGAGATACCCGCATTTCCCTATATAAGTTACGATTAGAGTAAAAACAAAACAAAAACAAAAAACAAACAAAAAAAAAAAACCAAAAAAAAAAAAACAAAAAAAAAACAAAAAAACTGGACGTATATTTTCTCTATCAAGCCGTTGTTGTCCAACAGCCAACCTCTACGGCGGTTCGGACTGTTGTGTATAACACCTTTTTACTCCGCAGACCCACTGGGGATTCCACGCAGAATAGTACTCATAAAAAGAGAGGTACCATATTTTACAAAAGTCATTAGAATAAAATAGATTTTAGTCACTTGGACACTCATGTGCAATGTGCAAGAATACTCAACAATGAGGGATGCACAGTAGGGTTAGTTCGACAGAAATATCCATCCTCTCTGTTTTATGCATAACAGATTGATCTCCTCAGAGGTCAGCTGTTTTATAACAACGCTATCAAGCTCATTATTATTGCTGAAAGAAAAATGTTCAGTTGAAATCAAGAAATGCTTAAACAGTTTATGCAATGGCGACTAACTTCGATTGCATGTTCACTGTGGTAGGCAGTGACGTATTCCTTGTCTGAAAGGCAAAAACATGGATTGCAGGTTAATAAGCTTATTTGCAGTATATAAGACTTTCCGCTCTATAATCCCGTTACAGTTCAGTCTAGCAGAAGTAAGATACTTAATTGTAAACTGTATTAAAAGTGATGTCACTGTTTTGCTGAATAGTAATTACACAAGTAGTGCGGCAGCTCATACGATAATCCCACCAGTCCAAAGCACCGACAGATCCCCCCCGTCCCCCCCCCCCCCCCAAACCTCCGTTACATATGTCCCCTTGTTCTGTGGGGACTCATATTCTTAAAAGCCGCGGATTTTACAAGGCAGTTGTATTAGATTTTCTCCGACTACATGCACGTAAAACAAAATTAGAGGCCCTGTCGCCATTGTCGTTACTGCCTTAAACAGGGTCGAGGGTAAGGGGGTTTCGGGGGGGGGGGAGGAGGAGGGGGGGGGGTCTGATCAGACTGAAAAGGACTGGAACTTTGTACGAACCCTGTTAGACTGAAAAAAAACTGAACTTTTTAAACTTAAGCAGAAAAACTGAAAGAAGGAATAAAAAATGAGAAGAAATCTCTGTTAGGCGGGATTTCGCAATTGTTCTAAATAAAGATATTTGACCCAGCAATCGAAAGAGACGTCGAATGCAAGCCAAATAAAGCAACGGTGCGTGCATATTCAAAATATTTTTTTTTAAAGTTGGTTCTAGACGACATCTTGTTTGTTTAAATGAAAACAAATGCCCTGGTCGGCGCAGGCAATTTTCCACTAATTTCAGTGCGAGTTTTGATTTTGTATCCGTGACTTTTTGAATTGTTTCTGATGTTTCCAAAGAGCTAGGGAGAAACAATCAGCCACCCCCCCCCCCCCCCCTTCACTTACAGCTAATACCGGCCCTGTCCCAACTAAACGCTGATCCTGATTCCCCAATATCCAAATCTTGCGACGTTTAATTCGTATCTGCTCTAACAGCAGACTTGTGCAGTTGCCAATTTTTGTTATATTGAAGCAAGCTGAGGCGGTTTTTTATTTATTTTGTCTTCAACAAAATTTCCACAAAAAAAAAAAATCGAAAGAAACCTGTTGTAGACAAATGGATATATAAATTATAAAGGCCTCGAATAATTCAGATTGCTAGAAATCACATTATGGATTAACTTAATCCTTTAAAAAAACTGAAGCAAATAAATAAATTAACAAATAAAAAAATAAATTAAAAAAAAAAAAAAGAAAAACAATGTCGATATTGATTTTTGCGTTATTTGCGTTATTGTTTGAGCACGTAAACGCAAGTGACGTATTAACAGACCACGCCCACACAGGCAGCGTATGGACTAATTTCATTGGTGGAGGGACTTTATTTTCGTACCTTACGGATGACAACCTGGAGAGAAGTGACGATGGGTGCAGTTCCGGCATTGCACTTTCAAAACCATTTCGTTACTTCGAAACCTGGCAGTCGGATATCTACGTGAGTTTATCGGCATTTCGACAAACCACCTGCAATTCCTTGCACTTTTAACCACCGTTTAAGACAAAAGTAGTATTAAATATTAAATAAAAACATTTTTAAATGACTAATCAGAATACTCAATGGGCAATAATTTTGAATGCCGCAACAAACTACTAAACTCAATGGATTAGGCAATTTGAGCGAAAGTCAATCTCCTGTTTACGATCAGAGCTGGATTCGAACCCATGACCCCGGGATTACCAAACGCTCCGAATAACAGAACATGCGCAAATGAACAATAAATAACAAAACCTTAGAATCAAGTGTATTGTCTCAAATAATTTTAAGAAATATATCCCTAATCTGACGCTTGTATCCCTTATCTGACGTTTTGGCGACACAATACATTTTTTTTTTTTTTTTTTGGTTGATGTATTTTCAGGTGTGCACGAACGGACTGCTTTCATTCACCAGCGCCTTCATTTCAAAAACACCGACACAATTTCCAGTTGATGACGTCACAATTGTCGCGCCGTTCTGGAGTGACGTAGATATCAGATATCATGGAAAAGTGTATTATGGGTAAGTACAAATCGGGTTACGTTAACAAGCCCCGCCCCCTCTGCGTCCACCTCGATACGTACACCCAGAGAGTGCTAAGATAATTCTCTTTTCGACATTGTTGATACCAGTTCTTGATTTTCCATGTCAAACACCTGATTATATTTCCACTTCTCCAAGGTTTTTTATAAGATTTCTCAATATTTTTTTCTGGCTAAGGACATGAATGTATATATCCCCCCTCTTTCGAGTTTTGTTATTTGTATTTTATATATATATATATATATATATATATTGGATCAAATTTTCAGTTCTTTTGGCGAATTTTTCTTTGTTTTCAGGCCAGCGTCCATTACACGGCTTGGTGAGATCACAGATGCACTGAAGCGTGTCCAGCTCTACAGTGACGTCACAGTCACGTGGGCGTACATTGTCACGTGGCTCGATGTACCTGCCTACCCCGGCCAGGGTCAAGTACGTAATACGTAGTTCACATAAATAAATAAAAAATAAGTGCCAAAATTTGATAAAAATCGGTTTTAGAGATGCAATAAAATATGAATTTACCCGTTTTTATATGACATCTATCCGACGACGTCAGATATTACATATGTAAGGGGTGACAGCGTTGCCACGCACATTTCGATCATATATACATTATTATAATGTTAAAACAGGAGAAAAACACGTTCCAAGCGGTGCTCGCTTCGGATGGAGACTCGTCTTTCGTCATCTTCAACTACCACTCGATACAGTGGACATCCGCGACTGCTGGCGACTACGCGCATGCGCAGGTTTGTGCTACAGACCAAATCTGTTAACTGCATGCTTTTTTTAAAATCCCATGTCGTTTCGTATTGAAATTATACCGGATAAAGGGGTGGGCGTGGGACACGGTGGCTGTAAGTAGGGGAAAAACAAGAGTTCTGGCCCACCTGTGACGTCATAGTGACATCAGAGCCCCCTCCCCCGGTGGCTATACAGTTAAGCATTTCCGAATGTAACTAATGTAACTGAAATTTAAAATTTTATTAATTTTAAAAAGAAAACGGAGTTACCGAACAACTGAGATTGCAATGTCATTTATATGAAACTTCGGCTTATAACAATCTGTTAGAAAGACATACACACATGAGGTTATGACGCATAAGGTTGTAACGCATAAGGTTATGACGCATGAGCTTGTAACGCAAGAGGTGATTACGCATGAGATTATGACGAATGAGGTTGTAACGCATGAAGTTGTGATGCATGAGGTTGTAACGCATAAAGTTATGATGCGTGAGGTTATGACGTATGAGGTTATCAGGGGTAACTCCATGACATTCTCTTTTCGAATTTGCGTATTTTTTTCAGTGTGTTGTTTTTTTTAAATCAGTTTGATTTTTTAAATCATTGCTTTTGCACACAGGTTGGTTTGAACTCGGGAAATAGGAAAGATTACTATCAATCCGAATGGTCAGCGTCACAGCTCGTCGTAAACTTGCTCAGCGCTTCGAATGCCGACGTAGCGGGCCGTTTCGTCTTCAAAGTGGGGAGTACAGTTGATGTGCCACCAATAACAGGTAATACTGAACTGTAAGGGCAAGTGTGAGCGTGGACGTTTTATCCACTCAACCTCTTGACTAATATCGCTCAATCAGTGACGAATACAGCTTTCGGGCAAGGTGGGGGGCTCAACTTGGGTCAGCGTGGAAGTAGGGCATGCACGCGCTCCTTAGCCAGCTGGGGCTCTATTTTTTCGGATTCAGGGGGGGGGGGAGGTTACAACCCCTGACCCCCCCCCCTTGGATCCATCACTGGCTCAATGAAACCTCTAAATAAAATAGAACAGGAAGCTCACGACACTGTTGGAAAGGGGAGTGGCTTCTTACGTCTGTCACATCTAAGCTTCAAATCGGTTGCAGCTGTGCGCATGGCGAACATCAAATAATCTATTTTGGGCAATCGAATGCGAATCCAAACATTTTAAAATGATTTGAGAAAAAAATAAGAGAAAACTTATGAGAAAAAAATAATTAAAAAAAAGCTATGTGAGAAAAAAAAGATATGCAAAAAAATATGAGAGAAAATAATATGAGAAAAAAAATTTTACGAGGCGATTGCATGTGTGTAGATTTATGTGGTTGCCAAATTCAGTGATCAACAAAGCGGCAGACGAGATGTCGTCACAAAGTCTCGTCACCAACGAGATCAGCCAGAAATACGATACCGATGAGGCAAAGTCACGTGAGTAGCCAGAGTCATTAGTACGGATGGCTTGGTTTTGCGACTATTTGCTCAATGCTATCTCCCCCCCCCCTCCCACCCACCCCTCATAGGTTTTACTTTGGTAAACAGTATGGCGTCGATCAGCTGTTATGTACAATGTCTAATATCTTTACTAAGGAGTAGAGATGCCATTTAACTGAATTCCCACTCGTTCTTTTTTCATATCGAGCCAAGTTGCAAATTTCTGTGCAGCACACACAGAAATTTCACGGCTGGTCTAAAATCAGGCTTTGGTCAACAGATGTATGAACGTGGAACAGGCACATAAAAGTCAAACTGTGCACCGTTCCTTCCTTCCCTTCCTTCCTCTCTCTCTCTCTCTCTCTCTCTCTCTCTCTCTCTCTCTCTCTCACCCTCCCCCAGCCCCCCGCCGCCCCACCTCACTACGTTCCACGGACCTGTCCGTCTGTGTCCTGTTCTTCTGTCCGTCTGTCTGAAGTTCTATACTAAATATTGCGCCTTTCTTCACCCCGGATGTGATTCTAAAACACATCGTAGTTGCTTCCGGACAGATGCTGTCAAACCCTGTTTTCAGTCTGGCGTACTGACATTCCTCATAGAGCTTGAATTCAGTAAGTCAAAAGGAAAACTGGCGTTTCACGCGTATGTTTGCATTTCAAAAATAATTTGCTCATTTCCATGGACCTGCCCATCGCGTTCAACTGAAAAAGGAGGACCCAAAACTTGCATAAACACCCGGGCTGCTCAGTGCAGTATCTCTTTGCATGGTAACCAATATGTATATGAGTAACCTTCTAAACATCAGGGATATTTGGCTTCTTTCTGTGAACAGGTGAGGAGGGGGAGGGGGAGGGAGAGGGAGAGGGGGTTACCGTCCAGAACATCATTCCTTCCAAAAATAATTCTTCAAAAATTTCCTGTCTTGGGAAAACTTCCGGTGGAGCGGAATACTCACGTGAAAATTGGTTACCATGCATGTCCATAACTTTTTAAAACGACTCCTGAATGTGGAGTGCCAACTCGAAGAGATACTCTATTTTAATCAGACGCCAATGCCCTTATAAATCTCCCCCCCCCCCCACACCCCCCCCCCCCACCCCCACAAGCGCACAGAGTAAAATAAATGATATATATAAACATTGTGTTTTACTAAATTATAGATTTGTGAGAACAGGCGCGGCTTTAAATGCAAAAAAAAAAATAATAATAATAATAATAATAACAACAACAAAAACAAAAAACAAAAAAAAAACCTCCCCCCAAAAAACAACAACAACAACAAAAGTTAGACAGACACTAACTTCAAGAAGTGTGTGTGCATAATGCCCCCCCCCCCAGCCCACGCCCCCCCCCTTCCAGAACACTTTTTTGTAGGATGCACTGAGGGCTGAATAAAAATTGCCCCCTTTTTACGAAGTTGTAATGGGATTGGGCCTCACAAATCTCCCCCTTAGTATGAGTCCGTTTAAAAGGGGGCAGGGGAGGGGGAATTTTTATTCATCATCCGCGTTTCCACAAAAAGGGATATTTTTTGCGGAGAACTGTACTCCGCAAAAACCAAATTAGCACTGCATGTTTAGGTGGCGTTTTAAAAACTTATGGACACTCATGAAAACCGAATGGTACGTGAGTACTCACCCAACCCCCTCCCTCCCTCCCCTCCCCTCAACTCCCTCCCTGCTGCCCTCCCTCCCATCCCATCCCTCCAATCCCCTCCCTCCCCTCCCCTCCCTCCCTCCCTGTCATGGTAACCGAATAATACGTGAGTGTACCCGGGTAATCACGACAGGAGTGAAAAGACAATACAGCTGCTGGAACTGGGAACATTCCACCAATCTCAACTCTGTGTGGGGTCTGATTCCCAGCCCGGGTCAAGAGAGCCGACCAAACACGTTCTACTTCGGCCAGCTGGGGGATGACGTCAACGGCTGTGCTGACCTGTGTGCTGCCGAATCCAACTGCTACGTAAGAGCTCTGCAGCTTATAACTTACAATATGTAACCTACAGCTTCTAACTTTTTAAAGGGAAATGCGGGTATCTCACCTACAATTGACATTTCCTTCATACTTTCACAGTTTAATGCTTTGAGGGTATACATTTAAAAATTGAAAAGAAAAGGGGGGTCACCGATGTTATAAGAGAAATATAGATACTGAAAGGTTGCGTACTTTTACTATGGAAACTATTGGGAAAACCAAGAAATTTCAATCAAAATGCAAAATTCACACATAATCACAATTGGCAATTGCCTCATTTTTTCCCTGTTTGCACTTTTGATAATGACACGATCGTCTTCGAATTGCAATTGAAGTAAGCAAACATGGATTATTTGTTTTTTTCCCCTGTCTAAGTTATAAATATCTCAGAAGTAATTTGATTTACAGAAACTGAAAATTAGTTTCGTTTTGGGGCTTTTAGTGAAAGTAGGTAAATTTCCAGGATATTTGTAGAGTTCCTCATAATGAAATGCAATATTGGAACGAGGCTGCAGAAGCTGTGTGCCCATTTCTGAGGTTGACCCATTTGCAAGGTGGTTCTATCCTTGGGGTTACGTTGTACATTGTAGTCAGGGATTAACTTAGATAACTATGTTTTCAAAAGTTTCTTAGTGTTTTAAGCGATGAGTTGGAAAGCTCTGCTATCGCCATTGAAAATCGTGGCTTTGTTCACATCTGTACCTCGCATCTAGTCATACATTTTAACCTTTGCTTTATAAGTTCTTTGCTTATAGTCTTATATTTCTACCTTTGCTTATAAAATTCTTTGCTTATAGTCATGCACGTTTCTGTGCTTGTGGTCCGATATCCCTTCCTGTCTCACAGCAACCAGCCATTTTCTTGGCTTATAATCATGCATCATGTTCTTTGCTTACAGTCATTTATCTTTTCCTGGCTCATAATCACCCACCTTTTTTTTCGCTTATAACCATACACTATGTTTTCTGCTTATAGTCATGTGTTGTCCCTGGATTGCATTCCAACACATTTTTTTTTCGCTTATAATCATGCTTATAGCTGTACACCATTGTTTTGTGCTTATAGTCATACATCTCTTCCTGGCTTACAGTCCTACACCTTGCACATGACGGCATTCGGGGGTGGCTGGGCAGGTCAGTGCTACGGCAGGAGTAATTTCCAGGATACGAGAGTTAACGAGAACAACATAAACTCCGGATACAAAGTAGAGTGCGTCAGTGAGTCAACGTTTCATGAGTTACCAATTCTTGAGTCAAACATTTCATGAGTCAATCATTTTATGAGTCACCGTCTTGACACTCGGGTTAATACAATGGCACTATTTTGTGACCAACGACGCCGTCGAGGAAATGAAATTAAATTCACACTTTTCTAAATTTACAGTTTTATTAGCCAATGATTTCATGAATGATAGTTAGCATATCGTATGGCCTCGCTTATACCTTGAATGGATCTTTTGCGTTTGTTAATTTATACATATCAATACTTAATTATACTTGGTGCTGGCTAATTGCAATGTCCTCGGACATGCTTGGATTGTTTGCTCTTATTGTGGCAGCGCTGCCGTGCGAATCGAACCCGTGTCAGAACGGAGCGTCGTGTTTCGATGGAAGTGGAAATGGCTACTCGTGCGGCTGCCTGCCCGGTTACGAAGGTGAGTGTGCTTCGTTAGCCTGTGTACGCCGAGATGGTGCACGCCACCACCACCACCAGCACCGCCACCACCACCACCACCACCACCACTACCACCGCCGCCGCCGCCGCGAATAGAACATAGAAAAGAAAGCATGGAAAAAATTGTTATTTATTAGCGGATTGATATGAAATGTAGGTCTGTTCTTTAAAAAAAGGAGTGATATTTTCGTGGAATCCGCTGTGGTGGATTGAGGGGTTGGAGGTGGACAGAGGGGTGTGGTCAAAAGTTTAAACTAGCTACTTCGGCTATTTTCGGAAAGATAAACCCTCCCCTCTTGACCAAAAACTATATCCGCTGCCTGTGCGCTGTAGAGGGTGGCTGTTAAGTAATAACAACAGCAAGAATAACTACAACAGCAAAAAGAAAAAAAAAACAACAAAAAATAGCAGCAACAAAAATATAACAAAAATAATAAAATGAGAACAAAAACACTGTGGAGGCCAATAGGAGGAGGGGAGGAGTTGGGGGTGGGGTGATCGTGCGCGATTGTTAGACATTCATTTGTGGATTACAATTCAAGGACAGTTCGTGCAGGCTCAGTCAGCTCCCGAGGCAATTCACAACCTGTTAAATTGTTGACGATTTCGTCCCTGATTAAAACTTATTGGAAGGCTTGTTGTCAACACCCCCCCCCCCCAAAAAAAAAAAAAAACAAAAAAAAAACAAAAAACAAAAAAAAAACAACAACAACAAAAAAAACAAACAAACAAACAAAAAAGTATACTCTTGATCAATTAATAGATATATGTCGGAGGAAAGGCCATGGGAAGTTCTTTAATTTAATTGAAATCTATTTAATGTTGAAATATTTATTTATTATGCCTTAGAATGATAGCAGAAGTTTCTGAAAAATACTGTCTTTTGACTGGATGATCCGACAAGCCGTATCATGACTGTGGCATGTTTTCTGTTGGTTGGTTTGTTTCTTTAGGCACGAACTGTGAGACGAACACAAACGAATGCGCCTCGACACCTTGCCAGAACGGTGCCCAGTGTAACGACGCCATCAACTACTTCACCTGCTCCTGTGTCGCCGGCTACGAGGGTAAAGCGCGCTGCAAAATACGTCCCCCAGACACCTTATCCCGCCCCTCCCCGTCCCCCGGGCCACGTCACCCGCTCCTGTACCGCCGGCTACGAAGGTAAACCACGCTACAAAATACGTCACCCAGACACCTTCCCCCGCACCTCCCCGTCCCCTAGGCCACGTCACCCGCTCCTATGCTGCCAGCTACGAGGGTAAACCACGCTACAAATTATGCCCCCCCCCCCCAGACACCCCCTTCCCCTTCCCCGGCGCTCCTTCCAGCCCACTTGCTTAACAAAGAAGTATCGTATACGATTTAAATGAACAAAAATCAGCACGTTATTAGTGGCAGCGTTTTGTGATGTGTCAAAAAAATGTCAGTGAGTTTGAATTGCAGACGAGGTGACAGTGTCCGTGCGTCACACATTTCCCCTGTGAACGAGTGTCCGTGCGTCACACCCCCCCCCCCCCCCTTGTCTCCCCTGTGAACATGATTCTACCAAAATGGGCTTTTGGGCAAACTTAATGAGAGTATCCGCATGGATGAGTTCTCGGACTGATTAGAGATTGGTGACCTTGAGTGATCATTCAAGGTCACGGTTGGACTTTGAATGTTTACCTTCGGCGTTGTCGTAAGCGTGGGTTTGTGAATACTGTCACGATAAATCCCGGCAACGAATTATTATGGTAGTTGCTGTGAGTATTTATGTACAGGATATCTCACAGAATGATCACATTTTTGACCTTGTTTAGTTTTTCAAGGTCAAAAGAGAAGCTTTTTTCCATTACACTGTCAACAGTGTGGATCTTGCGAACGGATTGTGAAGAAACTTTGGGAGGGTGTTAATATGGATGACCTCTTGGGTTGACGAAAATTTGATGACCTTGAGATGTTGTTCGAACTCATCGATGGGCTCTTAATTTTTATCCTCAACTGTGTCATAAGGGTGGATCCTATGTGAGCATGATTTTACAGAAGCACATGAATGGTTATTAAACGTTCATGTTCATATGGGTGACCTCTCGATCTGATAGGATTCTCCGTCACCTGGAGAAGTTATTTTAGACATTCGAACGCATTGGGATCGCATAGTTCTCCTGAACTCGTGTTCATCTAAGTGGCCTCTCAGGTGACCTGTGATGACCTCTCAAGGTCACCTGAACTTTGAATATTTTACTTTAGGCGTTTTAACGTGCCTGGTTCTCATTGACAATATTCAGCCAAGGCATAGGAGCGAATTTTCATGAAACCATCAGTGTGAGTGCTCACACAGAAATCTCGGGCAAAATCGTTGTGGTGACTTTTCCAGGTCACCGCTGAACTTTGATTTTTTTGCCTCAAACACCGTTATTTGTAGAAGATGTAATTGTTCATATCGACGATTTTGCGAACTGATTTCATTTTCATTACTAGACCTTGAACTTTCAGTTTTATGCACTTTAAGGACGTGATTCAGCCAAGTTGTGTGAACGACTTTGCTTGAAACAAATTGTATGTGGATGGATGACCTCTTAATTATCTCTTTGAGCCGTCATTCATTATTGTACTCCTCAATTTTTACTTTTAACACTGGAATGCATTTCTATGCATGATTTTGCCTAAGCCTGCAAGAGAGAGAGAGAGAGAGAGAGAGAGAGAGAGAGAGAGAGAGACAGAGAGAGAGAGAGAGAGAGAGAGAGAGAGCGGAGAGAGAGAGAGAGAGAGACAGAGAGACAGAGAGAGAGAGAGAGAGAGAGAGAGAGCGGAGAAGAGGTAGAGCGAGTACCTTAGATTATTAGTAAATTAGAAATATTTATGTCCATAAATTTGAAATCAAGTAAATCATAGTTTTTGAGATGCCACCGCCTTGCTGTTACAGGAACCCTTTGTAATGTCAACATTGACGAATGTGCTGACGTCACGTGTCAAAATACCGGCACGTGCGTGGACGGGGTCAACATGTACACGTGTAACTGCAGGGATGGTTATAGAGGTGAGATCCAGTCAACAGCAGAGAATCAAGACCATAACACGTCGGGAAATAACCCTGAAAATGTCGAAACTACGTTTTTGTATTGACCACAGGAACACATGTGGTACAGACGCTGTGGCAGGGACTATTATAGACAGCAAGCGAATGATGTGTAAATTTCTCGCAGAGGGCATTTCAATCTTCCGGTGTAGCAGCCAATCATTTCGGGGTGATATTTAACATGCACACAGTTGTAAAATCCCTGGTGAAACAGTTTTGCAGAAAAAAGGTGCAAAACGTCAATCTTGTCTTTAGGCTGTAAGTATGGCTATGTACAAAGCCGCTTTTGAAAGCTCCGTTACTTTTAAAAGTCTAGGAAAACATGCATTATGGTCTTATACGGGCACATACTGAATAAATAAAATGTTTTGGATTTTTTCCCTTCAGGAACACATTGTGAAGAGGATATCGACGAATGTGCCTCGAACCCTTGTCAAAACGCAGCTCCTTGTGCAAACTTGGTTAACATGTACACGTGCACGTGTGACCCGGGATATACAGGTAAGACAAATCTACACGTGCACGTGTGACCCGGGATATACAGGTAAGGCAAATCTGCACGTGCACGTGCGATCCGGGGTATACGGGTAAGTTAAATCTGCACGTGTGATCCGGGGTGTAGAGGTAAGGCAAATCTACACGTGCACGAGTGATCCGGAATATACAAGTGAGATAATCTGTACGTGCACGTGTGATCCTGGATATTAAGTTAGATATTTTTACACGTGCACGTGTGAGCCTGGATATATCGGGGAGGCATTTTAGAACTTTAGAGCGACCTAATAGACAGGGAGGACATTTCTACAAGTACATGTGCGAGCCTTCATATATACATGAGGTACTTTTACACATGCACATTTTAACGTGCATATACATATGTACACTGCAACGGACAATTACATATTTATTTGTCTTATTTCTCCCTATAGAAAACAAAATGTATTAAACAGGATACCGGAAATCAAACTGATTTCATTTTAATTTTGATTTATAAATTATAAAAGATCAATATATTGTTGTTTAACACTTGGTACAATGTTAAATGAGGACACTGTATAATACTTGTCGCAGTGTTGAATGAGGACATTGGTGTTTCCTGTGCAGGGACTGATTGTGAGACCGACATCAATGAGTGTGCCTCCACCCCGTGTGAGAACGGAGCCACGTGCACGGATGAGGTGAACGGATACACATGCACGTGCGTGCCTGGATACACGAGTAAGTGCCTGGATTCACGAGTAAGTGCCTGGATACACGAGTAAGTGCCTGGATACACGAGTAAGTGCCTGGATACAAGAGTAAGTGCCTGAATACACGAGTAAGTGCCTGGATACAAGAGTAAGTGCCTGGATACACGAGTAGGTGCCTGGATACAAGAGTAAGTGCCTGAATACACGAGTGAGTGCCTGGATGGGGAAAAGAGTGCCTGGATATTCAAAATAACTGGATACAACAACCAATGGAAGGACAGGAAGTCTACCGCTCAGTGTGCTTATTAAAATCGATGCCCGATTAGTAGAAAACACTACAGTTTGGTGCGGAGTGACCGTGTCACGAGACCGCCAAGATGGCTGCCTTTTTCACTTTAATGCGCGGTATCACTGTTACCAAAGCCTCTTATATAGACTTAACTTTAATTATAGTTGCACACACCTATACTTTCGTGGTTATATTATATTTTTAACTCTGTGTTTTATCAGTAATCTGTGGCTCGAATTCTCAAAAACATGCAAAAAGTGACCCTTTTGTGACTCAGAAATCTGTCTTGTTTTATTGCGTTTTCTGTTCATTCTTATTGTGCTGTTTCTACGAAGTTAATTATCTACGAAGAAATTATATATATATATATATATATATATATATATATATATATATATATATATATATATATATATATATATATAATTTCTTCGTAGCAAAAAAGTGACCCTTTTGTGACTCAGAAATCTGTCTTGTTTTATTGCGTTTTCTGTTCAGTCTTATTGTGCTGTTTCTACGAAGTTAATTATCTACGAAGAAATTATATATATATATATATATATATATATATATATATATATATATATATATATATATATATATATAATTTCTTCGTAGCAAAAAAGTGACCCTTTTGTGACTCAGAAATCTGTCTTGTTTTATTGCGTTTTCTGTTCAGTCTTATTGTGCTGTTTCTACGAAGTTAATTATCTACGAAGAAATTATATATATATATATATATATATATATATATATATATATATATATATATATATATATATATATATATATATATATCTTCTAAATGATATATATATTATACATATATATAACTTCTAAATTTAAACTCGTGTATACACAATATATGATTACAATATATATATATATATTTATAATTTATAAACTGAACCAATTGTTGGCAGCGCGGCACTGTTCGTACGAGGTGATCGAGTGCTCCAGCGACCCATGTCAGCACGGAGCCACGTGTGTTGACCGGGTCAATCAGTACACGTGCACTTGTGCGCCGGGATATACAGGTGATTTATTGCCTTTACTACTCCTTGCTGTGGTAAATTCCCAATTTTGTATTAAAGTCCTTTGAAAGTGGATTTTTCAACAACACAGGAGTTATCTCATTTTTTTTGCACATTTATCAAAAATTAAATAAAAATAAGCAAAACATAAAACATAAAGACACCGTTTCATTCAGTGCTTTATAGCAAGAATATACGTTATTTTTTTATTTAATGCTGAAATGTTTATATTGAAGGAATTCATTGCGAGACAGAAATAGACGAATGTTCATCTAACCCTTGCCTGTACGGCGGCACGTGCCACGACGAGGTCAATTACTACACGTGTGAGTGCGTGGACGGGTATATAGGTACGTGTTATCCTGCACGTGTGAATGGTTCATAATGATTTTTTAATGTGACACGCTGAAAACTGAGTTACTGCTATTGTCTGTGGATTGACTGGGAGATGAATTACAGTGATTGGCTAAGTCAATGATTTGTTTTGATTGGCTGATGACTGGTTCACTGTGATTGGCTGGGAGCTGAATCACAGTAATTTGGCTGAAATCTAGGTCACTGTGCTTGACCGAAATCTGAAACACTGTGATTGGCTACGGACTGCTTCACTTTGATTGGTTGAGTCAATATTCATTGCGTCAATGTTGTTGACAGGAATACACTGTGAAACGAACTTCGACGAATGTGGAAGCAACCCATGCCAGCATGGCGCCTCGTGTAACGACTGGATAAACCATTACATCTGTGACTGCGCCTCAGGTTACACAGGTAACCGGAAATGGATTCGACTTCAATTGTTAACATTTTAATTTTCTCACTGGAAAAGGCATTTAGTCAAAAAATGTGAAGTTCCAAATAAAGTATTTAACATTTATAAGTGGGAAAAGCGGACTTTCCTTTGAATAATTAAAAGCATTGTAAGGTCTTTAGACCAAACTCGTTCTGACACATTCAGACAGTGAATAAGATATTTTTATAAGATAGACCATTGGAAAGCTCATTGCTGAAGGTTTAGAGCATTTTTTAAGTCCTGCTGCTTAGAGATCGTGTCTATAGTGCTGACGACACATGCAGGAATCAATATATATAATAGTGCACGTGCATACCTTTGTTTTTTGTTTTTTTTTTTTCGTTTTTTTTTTGTTTTTTGTTTTTTTTTTGCTTGTAGGTGTTATTTGCGAGACAGAAATTGACGAGTGTCTGTCTATTCCATGTCAGTTTAACGGCACGTGCACAGACGAGATCGCTTTCTACTGGTGCACGTGTGCCGATGGGTACACGGGTAAGTGCTACACGTGTATTGATGACTACACAGGCGAGTACTGCTCGCGTGTTGATGGGGTGCTGCATCGAGTGCTGCACGGTGATAGATTTAGAACACCTAACCCCCAACGCCCCTTGTACGCACAACTTTGTGACGTCACACATTATGCAGTAGCGCGTCATGTGACTGGTTAGGTTACCCCTACTCATGAATGGCCCCTCACTCGGCTTTCGCCATGGATCGCATAGTACGGTGAATGTGTTTTAACGAAGCACATACACCCCAACAGTTAACAATACCGGAATGACGAACGGTCTGAATGCGTCGATCAGTTTTCTTTTTCTCAAATGGCTTGTTTGTTTGCTGTTGCAAAATGTAAGTTTTCGAAATGATTTTATTATTATTATTTTTTTGAAGATGACATACATTTCCAAAAAAAAAAAAAGAGACGTGGAAAGAATTGACGTGTGTTTGGATAAATACACTTATGTTTTGTAAATAAAAATGACATATGTGTTACACAGGAATTCACTGTGAAACAAACATAGACGAATGTGCGTCAGACCCGTGCGTTAATGGTGCTACTTGTAACGATCACGTGAACGAGTACTCGTGTACTTGTCCCGCCGGCTACACAGGTACACCAGGGTCTAATACTGCTGTATTTATAGTGTCAGATAAATACTTGTTATCATATGATAGTAAGTATATATTTTTACTGATACTAGTACTCACTGATTAATGCAGTGAAATGCAAGTAAAATAAATTAAAAGGAACAAAAATATGCACCATTGATTCTCAGACCTAGAACATTGCCAAAATTGGGCTCTGGCTCGAAACTGGATGAGCTTGATCTGAAGCACGTGTAGTAGTAATGGTAGTAGTAGTAGTAGTTGCTGCTGCGAAAAATTGGTGGTTTGAATGTGGGCCTGATGTGGCCCCTTTGCCGGTGTTTTGCAGGAGTGCTTTGTGAGACCGACATCGATGACTGCACCATCCCGGACGAGCCGTGCCTCAACGGCGGTGTGTGCACGGACTGGGTGGATAACTTCCACTGCGAGTGTCCCGATCGTACCGTGGGATACACGTGTGTCACCGATCCCTGCCTCCCCAACCCCTGCTTCTACTCTGCGTATTGTACGGTAAGGTGCCTTCCTTTCTCGATCGGAGCGGGGCGGGGATAAGGGGGGGGGGGCGAATGTGGTTATCCGATTGGAGTTATGCTCCGCACGCGCCATCCGATTTGGTATATACCCGGCATCATCTCAGGATCCCTCCGTTCAAAAGTCGCTTGATTAGTATCCCTCATTTACAAGTAATGTGAAATTGAAAATCAAGTTTTTGAAAAATGTCATGACCACCCGCTACTGTTATTGACTAACCGGTCATGACTACTGACTACTATTAAAGTGGTTTCCAGAAAACTCCTCCTACAGGGTTTGTCGTAAAAAGACGGCATGTGGCAGAGACATAGAGGGTAATGAGTAATGAGTTGTCGTCAAATCAGTAAAATTTTTTGACCTTGCACCTCAGAGGTCAAGGTCAAATTGAGGTCAAAATATTTTTGGAAACACCTATTAATCACGAAAAGTAGCCACCCTTTGGGCCTAAAAAACGTTACATAAGAGGTACCTCGGTGACCTTGACCTTCTGGATCACGGTCAAGGTCAAAAACCGGAAGTTGACTATTTTCTCAAAAACTGTTAGAGATGGAGCGATTTTGAGCTCATTTTCGACCCTTTGGGCCTAAACAACGTTACAACAGAGGTCCCTCGGTGACCTTGACCTTCTGGGTCACGGTCAAAGTCAAAAACCGTATGTTGACTATTATCTCGAAAACGGTTAGAGATAGAGCGATTTTGAGCTCATTTTCGACCCTTTGGGCCTAAGAAACGTTACATAAGAGGTACCTTGGTGACCTTGACCTTCTGGGACACGGTCAAGGTCAAAAACCTTAAGTTGACTATTATCTCGATAACGGTTAGAGATAGAGCGATTTTGAGCTCATTTTCGACCTTTTGGGCCTACACAACGTTACATAAGAGGTACCTCGGTGACCTTGACCTTCTGGGTCACGGTCAAGGTCAAAAACCGGAAGTTGACTATTATCTCGATAACGTTTAGAGATAGAGCGATTTTGAGCTCATTTTCGACCCTTTGGGCCTAAGAAACGTTACATAAGAGGTACCTTGGTGACCTTGACCTTCTGGGACACGGTCAAGGTCAAAAACCTTAAGTTGACTATTATCTCGATAACGGTTAGAGATAGAGCGATTTTGAGCTCATTTTCGACCTTTTGGGCCTACACAACGTTACATAAGAGGTACCTTGGTGACCTTGACATTCTGGGTCACGGTCAAGGTCAAAAACCGTATGTTGACTATTATCTCGAAAACGGTTAGAGATAGAGCGATTTTGAGCTCATTTTCGACCCTTTGAGCCTAAACAACGTTACATAAGAGGTCCCTCGGTGACCTTGACCTTCTGGGTCACGGTCCAGGTCAAAAACCGGAAGTTGACTATTATCTCGATAACGGTTAGAGAATGAGCGATTTTGAGCTCATTTTCGACCCTTTGGGCCTAAACAGCGTTACATAAGAGATCCCTCGGTGATCTTGACCTTCTGGATCACGGTCAAGGTCAAAAACCGGAAGTTGACTATTATCTGAAAAACTGTTAGAGATAGAGCGATTTTGAGCTCATTTTCGATCCTTTGGGAATAAACAACGTTACATAAGAGGTACCTCGGTGACCTTGACCTTCTGGGTCACGGTCAAGGTCAAAAACCGGCAGTGGACTATTATCTCGATAACGATTAGAGATAGAGCGATTTTGAGCTCATTTTCGACCTTTTGGGCCTACACAACGTTACATAAGAGGTACCTCGGTGACCTTGACCTTCTGGGTCACGGTCAAGGTCAAAAACCGGAAGTTAACTATTATCTCGATAACGGTTAGAGAAGGAGCGATTCTGAGCTCATTTTCGACTCTTTGGGTCTAAACAACGTTACATAAGAGGTCCCTGGGTGACCTTGACCTTCTGGGTCACGGTCAAGGTCAAAAACCGAAAATTGACTATTTTCTCAAAAACTGTTAGAGATGGAGCGATTTTGAGCTCATTTTCGACAGTTTGGGCCTAAACAACGTTACATAAGAGGTACCTCGGTGACCTTGACCTTCTGGGTCACGGTCAAGGTCAAAAACCGGAAGTTGACTATTTTCTCAAAAACTGTTAGAGATGGAGCGATTTTGAGTCCATTTTCGACCCTTTGAGCCTAAACAACGTTACATAGGAGGTCCCTCGGTGACCTTGACCTTCTGGGTCACGGTCAAGGTCAAAAAACGGAAGTTGACTATTTTCTCAAAAACTGTTAGAGATAGAGCGATTTTGAGCTCATTTTCGACCTTTTGGGCCTAAACAACGTTACATAAGAGGTACCTCGGTGACCTTGACCTTCTGGGTCACGGTCAAAATTAAAAATCGGAAGTTGACTATTTTCTCGATAACGGTTAGAGATAGAGCGATTTTGAGCTCATTTCCGACCTTTTGGGTCTACACAACGTTACATAGGAGGTACCTCGGTGACCTTGACCTTCTGGGTCACGGTCAAGGTCAAAAACCGGAAGTTGACTATTATCTCGATAACGGTTAGAGATAGAGCGATTTTGAGCTCATTTTCGACCTTTTGGGCCTAAACAACGTTACATAAGAGGTACCTTGGTGACCTTGACATTCTGGGTCACGGTCAAGGTCAAAAACCGGAAGTTGACTATTATCTCGAAAACGGTTAGAGATAGTGCGATTTTGAGTTCATTTTCGACCCTTTGGGCCTAAACAACGTTACATAAGAGGTACCTCGGTGATCGTGACCTCCTTCATCATGATCAAGGTCAAAAACTGCAAGTGGACCAGTATCTCAAAAACGGTTAGAAAACTGAATTTGATTTTTTTTGCCCAAATGAGGTTACATTATATTCACTTCGATGGCCTCGTTTAAGATAATAATCCGGAAGCTGACAATTATTTTGAAACACTGAAAAATGTGTCTTTGACCAAATATGTTGTGTCTCTGCCCTTGCAAGTGGGTACTATTTTTCACTACATGTAGCGAAATTCGGTCTAGTTTGGAATTCGCTCCTTATCGCAAGTAAACAGGACAATGTCTGACAAAACCCTGAGATCGCCCGGACATCGCACGGACCTGGTTTTTGGCCCTTTCTCGTTTAGGTTGGAAATTATACAGAAGACCAGCGATATGGCAACTACAGCGAAACATGTAACTGTGTACCCAACTTTGACGGTAAGTTAGGGCCGTTTTTCTTACAACTTTAACGGTGAGTTAGGGCCGTTTTTCTTACAGCTTTAACGGTATGTTAGGGCCGTTTTTCCTACAACTTTAACCGTGAGTTAGGGCCCTTTTTCTTACAGCTTTAACGGTGAGTTAGGGCCGTTTTTCTTACAACTTTAACGGTGAGTTAGGGCCGTTTTTCTTACAGCTTTAACGGTATGTTAGGGCCGTTTTTCCTACAACTTTAACGGTGAGTTAGGGCCCTTTTTCTTACAGCTTTAACGGTGAGTTAGGGCCGTTTTTCTTACAGCTTTAACGGTAAGTTAGAGCCGTTTTTCTTACAACATATGTCACAGGGCATAGCCTCCTCATTGATAAGTCATTGTCACCAGAGTCACAGGGCATAGTCTCCTCATTGATAAGTCATTGTCACCTGAGTCGCAGGACATAGCCTCCTCATTGATAGGTCGTCGTCAGCAGAGTCACAGGGCATAGCCTCCTCATTGATAAGCCATTGTCACCAGAGTCACAGGGCATAACCTTATCATTGATAAGTCATTGTCACCAGAGTCACAGGGCATAGCCTCCTCATTGATAAGTCATTGTCACCAGAGTCACAGGGCATAGCCTCCTCATTGATAAGTCATTGTCACCAGAGCCACAGGGCATAGCCTCCTCGTTGATAAGTCATTGTCACCAGAGTCACAGGGCATAGCCTCCTCATTGATAAGTCATTGTCACCAGAGTCACAGGGCATAGCCTCCTCATTGATAAGTCATTGTCACCAGAGCCACAGGGCATAGCCTCCTCGTTGATAAGTCATTGTCACCAGAGTCACAGGGCATAGCCTCCTCATTGATAAGTCATTGTCACCAGAGCCACAGGGCATAGCCTCCTCGTTGATAAGTCATTGTCACCAGAGTCACAGGGCATAGCCTCCTCATTGATAAGTTATTGTCGCCAGAGTCACAGGGCATAGCTTCCTCATTGATAAGTCATTGTCACCAGAGTCACAGGGCATAGCCTCCTCATTGATAAGTCATTGTCACCAGAGTCACAGGGCATAGCCTCCTCATTGATAATTCATTGCCACCAGAGTCACAGGGCACAGCCTCCTGGTTTACTTTGTTGACAAATAAGAACAAGAGCACCCAGTTCATCTCCACCCTACCACGCTCATTCTCATTCTGTCACGGTCATTCCCATTCTACCACTCTCATTCCCACCCTGCCACGTTCATTCCCATCCTGCCACGTTCATTCCCACCCTGCCACGTTCATTCCCACCCAACCACGCTCATTCCCATCCTGCCACGTTCATTCCCACCCTACCACTCTCATTCCCATCCTGCCACGTTCACTCCCACCCCACTACGTTCATTCCCACCCTGCCACGCTCATTCCCACCCTACCACTCTCATTCCCACCCTGCCACGTTCATTCCCACCCTGCCACGTTCATAACCATCCTGCCACGTTCATTTCCACCCTACTACTCTCATTCCCATCCTGCCACGTTCATTCCCACCCTACCACTCTCATTCCCATCCTGCCACGTTCATTCCCACCCTACCACGTTCATTCCCACCCTACCACTCTCATTCTCACCCTGCCACTCTCATTCCCACCCTGCCACGTTCGTTTCCACCCTACCACTCTCATTCCCACCCTGTCACGGTCATTCCCACCCTGCCACGGTCATTCCCACCCTGTCACGGTCATTCCCACCCTGCCACGTTCACTCGCACCCTGCCACGTTCATTCCCACCCTACCACTCGAATTCCCACCCTGCCACGTTCATTCCCACCCTGCCACGTTTATTCCCACCCTACCACGCTCATTCCCACCCTGCTACGTTCATTCCCACACTGCCACCTTCATTCCCACCCTGCCACGCTCATTCCCACCCTGCCACGGTAATTCCCACCCTGCCACGGTCATTCTTACCCTGCCACGTTCATTCCAACCCTACCACGTTCATTCCCACCCTACCACTCTCATTCTCACCCTGCCACTCTCATTCCCACCCTGCCACGTTCGTTTCCACCCTACTACTCTCATTCCCACCCTGTCACGGTCATTCCCACCCTGCCACGGTCATTCCCACCCTGTCACGGTCATTCCCACCCTGCCACGTTCACTCGCACCCTGCCACGTTCATTCCCACCCTACCACTCGAATTCCCACCCTGCCACGTTCATTCCCACCCTGCCACGCTCATTCCCACCCTGCTACGTTGATTCCCACACTGCCACCTTCATTCCCACCCTGCCACGCTCATTCCCACCCTGCCACGGTAATTCCCACCCTGCCACGGTCATTCTTACCCTGCCACGTTCATTCCAACCCCGCCACGTTCATTCCCACCCTGCCACGTTTATTCCCACCCTGCCACGTTCATTCCCACCCTGCCACGTTCATTCCCACCCCACCACGTTCATTCCCACACTGCCACCTTCATCTCCACCCTGCCACGATCATTCACACCTTGCCTCGGTTATTCCCACCCGGCCACGTTCATTCCCACCCTGCCACGTTCATTCCCACCCTGCCACGTTCATTCCCACCCCACCACGTTCATTCCCACCCTGCCACGTTCATTCCCACCCTGCCACGTTCATTCCCACCCTGCCACGTTCATTCCCACCGTGCCACATTCATTCCCACACTGCCACGTTCATTCCCACCCTGCCACGTTCATTCTCACCCTGCCACGTTCATTCCCACCCTGCCACGTTCATTCCTACCCTGCCACGTTCATTCCCACCCTGCCACGTTCATTCCCACCCTGCCACGTTCATTCCCACTCTGCCACGTTCATTCCCACCCTGCCACGTTCATTCATACCCTGCTACGTTCATTCCCACCCTGCCACCTTCATTCCCACCCTGCCACGGTCATTCCCACCCTGCCATGCTCATTCAAACCCTGCCACCTTCATTCCCACCCTGCCACGTTCATTCCAACCCCACCACGGTCATTCCCACCCTGCCACGTTCATTCCCACCCTGCCACGTTCATTTCCACCATGCCACTTTCATTCATACCCTGCTACGTTCATTCCCACACTGCCACCTTCATTCCCACCGTGCCACGCTCATTCCCACCCTGCCACGGTCATTCCCACCCTGCCACGTTCATTCCCACCCTGCCACGTTCATTCCAACCCCGCCGCGTTCATTCCCACCCTGCCACGGTCATTCCCACCCTGCCACGTTCATTCCCACCCTGCCACGTTCATTCCCACCCCACCACGTTCATTTCCACCCTGCCACGGTCATTCCCACTCTGCCACGGTCATTCCCACCTTGCCACGGTCATTCCCACCCTGCCATGTTCATTCCCACCCTGCCACGGTCATTCCCACCCTGCCACGGTCATTCCCACCCTGCCATGTTCATTCCCACCCTGCCGCGGTCATTCCCACCCTGCCACGTTCATTCCCACCCCACCACGTTCATTCCCACCCTGCCACGGTCATTCCCACCCTGCCACGGTCATTCCCACCCTGCCACGTTCATTCCCACCCTGCCACGTTAATTCCCACCCTGCCACGTTCATTCCCACCCCGCCACGTGCATTCCCACCCCACCACGTTCATTCCCACCCTGCCACGTTCATTCCCACCCTGCCACGTTCATTCCCACCCTGCCACATTCATTCCCACCCTGCCACGGTCATTCCCACCCTGCCACGTTCATTCCCACCCTGCCACGTTCATTCCTACCCTGCCACGTTCATTCATACGCTGCTACGTTCATTCCCACACTGCCACCTTCATTCCCACCCTGCCACGCTCATTCCCACCCTGCCACGGTTATTCCCACCCTGCCACGTTCATTCCCACCCTGCCACGTTCATTCCAATCCCGCCACGTTCATTCCCACCCTGCCACGGTCATTCCGACCCTGCCACGTTCATTCCCACCCTGCCACGTTCATTCCCACCCCACCACGTTCATTTCCACCCTGCCACGGTCATTGCCACCCTGCCACGGTCATTCCCACCCTGCCACGGTCATTCCCACCCTGCCACGTTCATTCCCACCCTACCACGTTCATTCTCATCCTGTCACGGTCATTCCCACCCTGCCACGGTCATTCCCACCCTGCCACGTTCATTCCCACCCCACCACGGTCATTCCCACCCTGCCACGGTCATTCCCACCCTGCCACGTTCATTCCCACCCTGCCACGTTCATTCCCACCCTGCCACGTTCATTCCCACACTGCCACGTTCATTCCCACCCCACCACGTTCATTCCCACCCTGCCACGTTCATTCCCACCCTGCCACGTTCTCCGAAGGTCTTTGAAGGGAATTGAAGGTGCAAGACGGACTCACTTCTTGTCCCGTTAAATTGAATATAAAAAAAAACGAGTTTATCAAGAATTAGTGGAATATAAAAATCGGAAGAAATTGTTGATTTTCTCGGGGTGAGTGGGGGGGGGTGAAGAGGTGGCATATAACCCACTGGGGGTATGAGTAGTCCACTGGGGGTGTGAATAATCCGCTGGTGGTGTGAATAACCCGCTGGAGGAGGGTGCCAATAGAACGTTGGGGGAGGGGGGACGTGAATAACCCCGCTGATGGGGGGGGGGGGTTGGGGGTGGGAGGTCTACCCATTGATCAACTTTCATATTGGTTCTCATGAAATGATGCGATCTTGAAGTAGAAGAAAAAAAGAAAATAATACAATGATGCAACTGACCTCCAAATTTGATTGGATATTTTTTTTTTTTATTTATGAACGTTTTTGACGTCACCCGATCACGTGTGGATGTTGGGTGTTGGTTGACAGGAAGTCACTGCGAGTACGGGCCGTGTGACACCTTCCCGATAGAGAACAACGACGAGCCCTACTGTCTGAACGGCGGCCGGTGCAGCAATCATATTGTCGGCCAAGGGGTTCGAATTTCATACAATTCACAAATTTACTTCAAGGACCTAGGAACTGGGAACCAGTGTGACAGGATATCTTGACCCTCCCAGATATCTTGCTACCCCCCTCCCAACCCCCACCCCCGGAAATCTTGCCACCCCACCCCTCCCTGGACAAGATATTCTTGGATATTTTGGCCCCTCTATTGAAGCCGGGTTCCGAGAATAGCCATCGCATTTTCAAAAGGTTAGAAAACGTCGTTTTCACTTAAGTATTCTGCGACTGCTTTTTTTCTCTTTGGGAACCAATCAAAACATAGCTCAGGATTAGAGTGGCAGTTTCCATCCCATGAAAAACTAACTGATATTTGTCTAATGGTGATTTTTTTTTTGATATTTTTGCAAGTGAAATTATATCAGACTGGTTAAGATATCCTGGAAAGGGGGCGGGGATCTCCAACAGGGGACTAAGATGTCCAAGGATATCTTAAATCCTGGGGGTGAAGTATCCTAGATGAGACCAAGATATCCTAGGATGTTTTGGCCCCCGGTGACCAAGATATTCCTGGGACATCGAGTAGGAAAGGAGGCTTGTAAATGTATTTTTGATATCATAAATATTTGTTGCTATTGTTGAGTATTTATTGATATCCAAAAATATTTTTTGAGATCAAAAATATATTTAGAGAAATCATAAATATAATTACAGATAGCAAAAATATCGACTGCTACTTTCAATTAATTTTGTAATTATACTTGTAATACCACTAAAAAAAATTAATGCTTGATACCAATAAATATTTAGGAAATTAAGAAATATTTACTGGTGTCAAAATGATATATAAATATCTAAAATTGATTTTTAGAGATCAAAAGTTAATTCGTGGCAGAAAAATGAAATATTTGATAGCGAATTCGCAGTTTTGAGCTCAATAAGTTATGGTCTTTTTATTGATATCAAGAATTTATTTTAGATAACATTTTTCGAAAGAATTTTTTAAATTTATATCTTTAAATCTGCGAATGATGTTTTGGTCTAAAAAATTAATTTTTGATATCAAAATGAGAGCTATTTTTTATATCTGAAATTCAGGAGCAAACATGTAAACAAAAGAATGACTGGCCGTTGTATACAGAATATTGCCTATAATTTTTTACCTCACATAAATAGGCTATTCTTGAGCTCAAAAATGTGTTGCTATTGTTGAAATCAATAATTCGTTTTTATTCTCCAAAATTTTTATTGACGATTCGTTAAATTGTATTTAAATGTGTGCTTCCATTAAGATTTTGTAAGTTTGCAGAACTGATTTTTTTATCTCAAAAATATTTTTTTCCAATTATTGATAGCAAAATATAAATTATTCAGATCTACATTGATTTATGATATCTTCAATTATATTTTGAGATCAAAAATTAGCACTAAACGATAAAATGGTATATCATGCAAAAATTAACTATTGGTATAAAAAAAATGAATTTTTGAGATAAAAAATTATTTCTTAATATCAATAATTGCATCATAAATGTGACAATAGCATCCTTCAAAACAAAACAGAAACATTAAATGAGGTTAAAAGAAAACAAGATCACACTATAAAAATATTATTGAAAATCATATGGATCAATTAAGGGGAAATGACAGCAATGATAGTCATGTAGCGCCTTGTAGCATAGGTCCAGGGTTCGCGCTGGGTTCTCAGGAAAGTGAGTCAAAAAAGGAAAGTGTGACTCAGTTGAGTCTGAAAAGACTCGGTGGGTTCCGAAAAAGTGAGTCATTTCGTAAAAAGTGGACAAAACCCCGCCAACGCGAACCCTGATAGGTTAACATGTCGGTTGTTTCGTCGCATCGGATTGTCTGTCCTTGCACCTGTTTGCAGTTCGGAGCGCACGGCGAGGCCTGGTGTAATTGCACTGACACCGGCTACGAAGGGGACCGCTGTGATGAAGGTTTTTCTTTTTTCTCTATTTATTTATTTGCTATGAGTTTTCTTATGTTAAGTTGAAAGGACTAAGATCATGCAAAATGCCCCAAAAGAGTAAAAAATGAGGAATACTTATTTGTATCTGTGGCTGTCATCAAAGCTAAATTGACTTTAAAATATCTGTGATTTACTCACCAAATATATGCCAATATCTTGAGGCATTTGAATAAGAAAGTTTCTAATTATATTGAACATAATAAGCCTTATTCCACGAAAACAACAAAAAATGGTCCACACTTGGCACTACCTAACCATGCTTTCTCGCCTGCAGATGACTCTGCTGGCTCGAGCAATGCGCAGAGCGGCAACAAGAACAATGACGACGAGCAGAAGCAGTCAGGTGTGGGGCAGATGGTCGCCGACAACCCGGGGGCTGCCATCGGCGTGGCGGCGGCGCTGCTGGTCATCCTAATCGGTAAGTAGCCCCCCATCGGTAGTAAGTGGCACCCATAAGCTTTAAGTGGCACCCTCAAGCAGTAAGTGGCACCAAGGGCAATAACTGGCTTTCATGAGCAGTACGTTGAACCCATAGACTGTAAGTGGCATCTATAGGCAGTAAGTGGTTCCAATGGGCAGTAACTTGCTCACACAAGCTTAAATGGCACTTAGAGGCAGTGAGTGGTTCTCAAGAGCAGTAAGTGTCTCCCACAAGCTTTAGTGGCACCCATAAGCAGTAAGTGGTTCCCAAGGGCAGTAGATGGCTCCCACAAGCCTAAGTGTCAAAGTGAGTGGTTCTCAAGAGCAGTAAATGGCTCCCACAAGCTTTAGTGGCACCCATAGGCACTAAGTGGTTCCCAATGGCAGTAAGTTGTTCCCAAGGGCAGTAAATCTCTCGAACAAACTTAAGTGTCACTCACAGGCAGTAAATGGTTCCCAAGGGCAGTTTATGGCTCCCACAAGCTTAAGTGTCACTCACAGGCAGTAAGTTGTTCCCAAGAGCAGTAAATGGCTCCCACAAGCTTAAGTGTCACTCACAGGCAGTAAGTGGCTCCCAAGGGCAGTAAATGGCTCCCACAAGCTTTAGTGACAACCATGGGCAGTAAGTGGTTCCCAAGGGCAGTAAATGGCTCCCACAAGCTTTAGTGACAACCATGGGCAGTAAGTGGTTCCCACGGGCAGTAAATGGCTCCCACAAGCTTTAGTGACAACCATGGGCAGTAAGTGGTTCCAAGGGCAGTAAATGGCTCCCACAAGCTTTAGTGACAACCATGGGCAGTATGTGGTTCCCAAGGGCAGTAAGTGGCTCCCACAACCTTTAGTGGCTTTCATAATCATCAGATGGTCCCCATAGGCAGTAAGTGGAACCGAAAAACACTAAGTGACACTTTTAGGTGGGAAGTGCCGCTGATGAACAGTAAGTTGTACATATAAACAGTAAGAGGCCCTCGTCAGGGAGTAAATGCCGCTTAAAGGTAGATAGTAAATGATACTTATGAGGAATAGATGGCATTTATAGATAATGGAACTCATAGTGGATAACTGGCACTCATAAACAGTAAGTGGCACTCTTAGGCAATAACGGTCGGAATGGAGTAAAAATGAAATAGAAATGAATCACTATCGATGATTTAATTGATTATTTCTGAAAATCCATGGTTCTGGTGTCTGTTCTTAAGGGCTCGATGCTAATATTCGGACACAACAAAACACGATATATCTTTAACTGAAACGACTTATTTATTTCCCCAAACTTTAGCATTCTTAATCCAACACTTATTTGTTAATGATTGGCCAAAAATTGATAGAAATATTGGCGAAAGTCCCATTTCTTACTAGAGATGTAATCTTACTGTTTTACTGTTATAAAATTTTGAATAAGGGAAGCAGACATCAGTTGTTTTGGAGGTTCGGACAAAGAAACGGATGTATTGGCGAACAACCAATTTGTTGTTGAAATCTCAACTGATGCTAGGTATAAGGGCTTTATCTCTTGAAATTTCAGCAAAAGGTAGCGGACATGTGTACCTGCTTTGCTGTTATTTTTGTGTCGGAAATATTGATAAAAAATCGGTAAAATCTCAGCTGAGCTAATATAAGTAGTCTTGAAATTTTCATTCTAAGTCATGGATATATACCTGGCTATTATTTCTATTTGAATATGCCGAAACAAAACTAACAGAAATAATAATAAAAGTAGTCTTGAAATTTTCATACTAAGTCATGGATATTTACCTGGCTATTATTTCTATTTTGAATATGCCGAAACAAAACTAACAGAAATAATGATAAAAACTAGTTTCAACTCTGAACTGATGAAATGGATAACATTCAATCGCCCTTAGTTTTTAGAAATAGAAGCGGACACTAGTACACTAGTACTTACCAGGCTCTGTTTTTGTTGTTAGTTATTATCGGAAATATTGCAAAAAACATTGTCTTATTGAAATCTTAACTGACGGCAGGTATATACCGTTATTCTTTGAAATTGTGATTGAAAGTAGGAAGCATTGATCCCTACCTGGCTATATTGTTTTGATTCGCCAAATGTTGGCGTAGGAATAGGCGAAATAATACGAATTTGAGTAAAATCTAAACTGACGAGAGAAATAGCCTTATGTATTGAATTGTTGGTTGAGCTAGCGGGCTCTAGTACCTGCCTGGCTTAGAGTTTTGTTTAAAGATCTACGAAAACTGGCGGAAATATATGTATAACTTTTTTTTTCAAAAACATATCGAAAATTGGGATGGGGAGGTATAAGAGGTCCAGATAAAACCCATTTTATTAGCATTTATACCTACTTCAGACAGGGGCTTACTGTTATAAAGATGTAACCTAATCCTACTATTACTTTTTGGTGAATTGCCAGATATTAGCCTTAAATTTTGACTAAGATCAAATCGCCTAAAAGATTATATCCTGGTAATTTATTGAAAAGTCTTAAAATTTTGATTGAATGCAGGGAGCATAACTGTGCAAGTGGTTATTGCTTTTTTATCGATTTTCCAAATATTAGTGAAATTTTTGACCGAAAACCAATTTTCTTTAAAGCGTTAATTGGTCTTCTTGAGATTTAGTTAAAACGTTATTAAATGTTGATTGAATGCAGGGAGCTCAAGTGTCCACCATCGATGTCATTATTTTTTGCAGTTTGCCTGAAATATAATGGAAATATAAAAAAGCTTTCTTATTGGGCTTTTAACTAACGCAACGATATTGTTTTGGCATTTTTATTAGTAGACATAAATACCAGCGTGTCTGTTACTTTTTAGTGATTCGCCAAAAATGGCGATAAACGATTTTTGTTTTAAAATATTAACTGTCGCCAGGTACTGTCTTGAAATTTCGGTCATTGTTTTTTGGTTATTTTATATTGGTTATTTAATGGTTATACTTCTATTTGGCAAGTCGTGACATTAGCATTTTTTGAGGTTAGGATATTGTCCATACACACCCCTTATTTCTTCTTTTTGACACTTCAGTCACCCCTCTTTTTACCGTAAGATTGTGACCAACTCAGTAACTGGACCGTTTTCAATTCATTTACTCAGTAAAGATTGCATAATTGGAACAACGTTAGAGGAACGCCGCATTCAATGTCGGGTTTACGTCCGGGTAAGGTTGCTTATGGAAGTCAAAACAACGTCTACCCTCCAACCTTGGATAGACGTCGATGATCTAATCAACGTGGCGCAAAGGTCGCAAATGGAAGTTGAAACAATCGATGCAATATTTATCTCCTAGCGTTGCCTTGATGTCCGGAAAGCGACGATGTATACACCGACGTTGTGGTCATCCTCCATTACAGTACCCCACCCTTGGATCATCCGGCACAGCAGGATATTAATAAGTCAGTTTCTCTGAATATTTTTCAAACATAAATGAGCCATATGATCAAGGTCGATTTTCCCACGTCTATCCAACTTTTCGCTAAAGACCTTGATTAGACGTTGTTGAAATTTTGTTGCTTTGGTTGCGACCAAAATCAGTTCTAAAGAACGTTGCTGATCTAAGGTTGTTCAGACGTTGGCTAGACGTTCATCTGTGATACCGACCAAAAAGGAAATTTTAACCATGTCTAATCAACGTCTTTAGCACTACCAAAGTACAACCAGAATTAATCAAATCGACGTTGGATCGACCTCAGATTGCTTAATTGGTAAGTGTTGAGTGGCACTTGTAGGCAGATAGTAAATGGCATTCAATAAACAGTAAATGACACTCGAAGGAGATCAAACTGCACTCGTGGGCAGTAAGATACACTCATAAGAAGTAACTGGCACTCGTAAAACAGTAAATGGCACTCACGGAGATTAAGTGGCTCTTGTAGGCAGTAGGCAGCCAGCGGGAGCAATAGGCATACAATGCTGTTGTATTGATGGTGGAAAAATGGGACTGGCTCCAAATCATGTTGGAGGGATGTCTATAGGGAGTACCGATAGTGAATACATGAATGTGCGTAGTACTTTCTATTCCTTTAGGTGCAATGCCCGAACTCTTTTCGCCATAATTTCTGCTTTAGATATGGTTCTTTCAATCCTTCCACCTTTCTTTCCTTCCATTTTTCATCTTTCCATCCTAACTTGATTAAATTAATCTTGCTAAAAGTACATAAATAAATGAAATGAATAATTTAAATAAGCAATTTTCTGAAAAGCTGATTCTGAATACTAATGGTGCCCAAAACTGATTTGCTTGCAGTTTTGATCGTGATTCTGATCAAGAAAAAACGCAAAAAGGAAGAAGTGAATAAGGAGGAGTTGAGAGAGGAAGCGAGAAAAAAGCAAGAACATGAAAGGCGGGTACTTGCCGCGCAGGAGGCGGAGCGACACACTACGTGGACAGGTATTGGTGGACAGCAAAGTTCACCAGTCAGTCCAAGTAATATGGATGATTTCCTTATCAAGTAGATCCGACATTTCACAGGGGTGTCATTAATTTGGGGGAGATACTTTTATTCTGCTTAAAATCATTTTCATTTGTTATACATAACTATTGCATTTTCGTGCATTTTGTGTGTGACTATTTAAAAAACATAGTATTCATAATGTTGAAATTAAGAACTCTTCCTGATTGCAACAAGCATGTCGGGTGGGATAGTATCGATCGAAGAGCTGTTCAAAAGCACTCTGTTTTACTGTAACAATGGAAAATGTCACTAAACCAGTAGAGATGGGGCCAAAATATTGGTTTATTTGAAGATTGTTCTAGTTAGGATCGAGTTCGGCCTTCTGCTGAACAGTGAAAGCGATATGCATTGAATTAACTAAAGTATAATTAAGAAATTGTAAGTTAAGTGGAGTGTGATGAATCTGCAGTACTCGTTGATGTGGTTATCTACAGTGTTTATTACTATTGTGATATGCTGTACTCGCTGATGTGGTTAACTACAGTGCTTGTTACTATTTTTATGCCGTTCTCGCTGATGTAGTTTTCTACAGTGTCTGTTACTATTTTTATATGCACTACTCGATGATGTGGTTATCTACAGTGTCTGTTACTATTTTTATATGTTGCACTCCTCGCTGATGTGGTTATCTACAGTGTCTGTTACTATTGTTTTATGCTGTACTCGATGATGTGGTTATCTACAGTGTCTGTTACTATTTTTGTATGTTGTACTCGCTGATGTGGTTATCTACAGTGTCTGTTACTATTGTTAATTGCTGTACTCGCTGATGTGGTTATCTGCAGTGCTCGTTTTTATTGTTACATGCTGTACCCGCTGTTGTAGTTACATGCACTACCCGTTAATATAGTTATCTACAGTATCTAGTAGCGTCTTTATATGCTGTACCGACAATCTTACTTAACTGTACTCCACGCTAACGTGCTTGTCTACAATATCTGTTGCCGTGGTGATATGATGCACCCGATACCGGAGATACCTGCACTACTCGTATTTTGCATTCAGTCATTTCTGAGTTTTTCTAAACAGTGCAACCTACGTAAGCGAAAACCATTTTATTTGATTTTTTATATTTCATAAGAAAATTCAAATCTTTTGTAGAACGTAGATACAATAAATTGCGGGTTCAAGATGTTGGAAAACACAAACAAGGTGAAGACATTTGTTGTATTATGAATAAAAAATCCTTTCTGATTTGTTGAGATGTGTTCAACAAATCTGACGGTGACATAGTTGGCAAAATTAAGCGTTACATGGTCCAGCGTCCCGTTTTTCATCAAAAGCAGTCAAAAATTACGTGTAGTTCAATAAAATGTTTGTGAAAATTCGAGATATAAATATAACTATATACATTTTGTTTACCTTAAAAATGGTAGAATGTTTGCAAATCGTTAAGAATTGCTAATAATAGCTTAAAATATAGAAACAGTCACTTTGCAAGCACGAACTATATTTTTGCAACGCATGAACGCCACAGAGTACTTCTACGTCACAGAGAGTATTTCCAATGACGTTCGTAAGTACAATCAAGGCCATGGCGAATGCCAGTGGTGCAGTGCGATTCGCATCAGTGAAGTATAGGATGATTGACAGCATGATAAAACTCGTTAATTTAAGCTATTGTGGCTATATCAAATGCAACAAAGCAATTAATTATGATATACAGTAAAACCTGCCTACATCGGACAACGGGAGAACTGGCGGATTTTGTCCGGTATATAGAGGTGTACGGTATTTCAGTGATCATGTAAACCAATGGGGAAAAACTGGACTGAGAATTCTTGTCCGGTATTGGCAGTTGTCCGGTATTTCAGTGTTTGTCCAGAATGAGGTTTTACTGTAGTTAGGAAGATGACATGTTAACCCTCCAGTTGGACTGCGAACGCCTTTATTTGAACAAAACTGTATGTCAACCTCCTATTTATATCACAGATGTACAGTAAACTATTAATACAACAAAATAAGTGTAACGCGAAACGTAAAACATTAACCCTGTGAGGTATATGATATGTTTGTTACATATTCAATGAAAACAGGGGCAAACCTACGTTACCAAAACATTAGCTCTAGGGGAAGCAGAACTATAAATATAGCCTGAAAACTTGCCAGAGACGCTTAAATATTTTAATATTTTGCATCTAGTTGTCCCAGTTTGTGTTCGTTCAGTGTGAGTCGTTATTGTGTCTATGGTGGTGAATGTTAAACTAAACGACGCAGCAAAAATGCTGTAAAATAAATGGGCTTGCAACATTTTCTCAGTTGTCTTATTGCCCTGAGCTTTTATAATCAGAATGTTCCTCATGTTTGCAGTTGTCCTATTGCCCAGAGCTTTTATAATCAGAATGTTCCTGTAACATGTTCGCAGTTGTCTTATTGCCCTGAGCTTTTATAATCAGAATGTTCCTGTGACATGTTCGCAGTTGTCTTATTGCCCTGAGCTTTTTATAATCAGAATGTTCCTCATGTTCGCAGTTGTCCTATTGCCCAGAGCTTTTATAATCAGAATGTTCCTGTAACATGTTCGCAGTTGTCTTATTACCCTGAGCTTTTATAATCAGAATGTTCCTGTGACATGTTCGCAGTTGTCTTATTGCCCTGAGCTTTTATAATCAGAATGTTCCTCATGTTCGCAGTTGTCCTATTGCCCAGAGCTTTTACAAGGCAAGGCATCTATGTACCCCGATTACTTTCAATTCTTAGCAATGTAATGTGTGATGAGAACGCTGTACAGGGTTCGAACTCGAGTCTTTTTGATATAGTGGCGATTTTCGTCACCAACTTTTTGTTCTAGTGGCTAAATTGAGTTGACCAGTGACGAAAGTGGCCAACGGACAATAACACGAAAACAACAAGTCAAATAAGCGCTCCACTGTTTATTTTCATAAACCGGTATTAATCTAATCAACTTGACAGACCGCCTATTTGCCAATTACTAATGTTATTTATGAAAAAAAAATTGTTTAAATTTATGAACTATGTTTTACTCAGGCTTTCTGGTGGCAAAATTTCGCCAAGACGCTTTTTTTCTGGTGGCGAAATGTCAAAACTTGGTGGCAATTCGCCTCCGTGCCACCGCTAATTTCGAACCCTGCTGTATGTTCAAAAGGAACTTGTGGCCACCCAAATGTTTCCAAGAAAATGCGCCTTTTTGTGGTTTCAATGTTAACATCAAATATATATTTGTGGATGGATTCTCGTCACTTTGCAATAAAGATGCTGTTTTATCCGGTTCAAAAGACTGATAAATAATAATCTACGACAGATCAATTGCTGTTGTTAATTGAATAAGGTTTAGTAATTATTTTGATCAGGATTTTCATAATAATAATAATAATAATAATAATAATAATAATAATAATAATAATAATAATAATAATAATAATAATAATAATAATAATAATAATAATAATAATAAGACTGTGGCAACGTGGGGTTGCATTGTTGTATTGCATGAAGTGCTCGTCTATTCTGGATGTCATCAAGAAGGCCTTAAAATTTATTCACAAGCAAATGTTATATTCCAAAGAATTATTTATTATACAATTAAATATTTTTTCCCATGCTCAAAAAATCACCAAGAGTCTGTGGTTAAAAAGGTTTAAAACTATTTGTATGTATGTGCGTTCGGGTGTATTTGCCATGTCATTCAGTTGATTACTTTTGTATTCCAAGAGCAATTTCTTGTGCTTATAACAAATTACTTCTTCAAAATATCAATCAATTCATTTATATCTAATTAATTTTTTATTTTGCTTTCAATAATTGTATCTTAGACAGCAGTGATTAATTTTTGAGATCAAAAATTCAATTTTACAACCTCAAAAATGGTAAAGGAATCAAACACTGAAATTTAGCGATTCGTAATCATAATCATCATAAAAGTGAATTATTGGTGTCAATCATAACAACACAATTTTGAGTTTGAGAAATGTTTCAGTTGCGTGTAGTAAAATGAAAGCAAGGATTCTGCACACGTTGAGATTGGATAGCCATTATTTCATTCAAAGACATTTGCTTCTCAATCTTATATATAAATACTGATGTTTTGATCCAAGGGTAATTTTGAGATCAAAAAATCATTTTCAGATTTCAAAAAATAAATAAACACCTAGTTCTAAATTAATGACATGTAAACTAATTCTGATATCAATAAAAAGAAAACCATATTACTAACATTAAGAGTTTTATATCAAATTTTCATTTTTGCCATCAAGAATTGAATCTTTAAATTATTTGTTAGATTAAGAAATACAATTTACTTAAAGATATCAAAAATATAATTACAGCAACAAAAATGAAGTTTCGATTTAAAAAAAATGTTTTGAGATCAAAAATTATTTTTGTTAGATTAAGAAAATTAATTTTTGATCTCAGAAATTGCCTAACCAATGTGAAATTGGCATTCAATATGTTTTAAGGAGAACTTTTTATACTCTTTTTTATTACCAAATAAACTTGAATTCGGTAAGTGAAAAATGAAAGCTAGCATTTTGCGTGTATTTTTTTTGTCATTTTAAATACTCATGTTTTTGCAGAGGTCTTTAGTTATCAAATTCATATGTACCTTTATACTTATATTGTGTCATATATTCCGAACAAAAGTTGTGTGATATCGTGTTTGTTGATACAGAGACATGCTGTCACACAGAGGTCTGCTGTGACTCCCGGAGATAAACCACTCCTATGAGCACGTGTGGTCACAAACCACTAATATCAACCATATAGAGATATGGCTATTATTATGGTAATATCAACGCGATCGGACGCTATGTTTACAGTATCGGTGGTCAAATTTTACTTCCCGTGGAGGAAGGTCTTTTTTTTTGGTCAGTTTTAAGGATTTATAAATTTGAATTAACATTAGTGGGAAATCCAGAAAGCTTAATTAAAAAAAATGGAATTGATTCGGGTAGTTACTCGAATAGCTGATTTTGTGATTACGGACAAGCATACATCCTGAGTTACTCGCTAGGTGTCTCTTATTGGTACATCCTCAGTTACTCGCTAGGTGTCTCTGGTGGGTAAGAACAAGCATACATCCTCGCAGTAACTCGCCAGGTGGCTCTTATTGGTACATCCTCAGTTACTCGCCAGTTTTCTCTGGTGGGCACGGACAAACATACATCTTAACATTTATTCGCTAGGTGTCTCTGGTGGGTAAATGCAAGCACAAATCCTCAGTTATTCGCCAGATGGCTCTAGGGGGTTTGGACAAGCACAGGTCCTCACAGTTACTCGCTAGGTGTCTCTGGTGGGTAAATACAAGCAAAAAATCCTCAGTTACTCTTCAGATGGTCTAGTGGGTACGGATAAGCATACATCCTCGCAGTAAGTCGCTGGGTGACTCTTGTTGGTACATCCTCACAGTTACTCGTTACGTGTCTCTGGTGGGCACGGACAAGCATAAATCTTCAGGTACTCCTTAGGTGACTCTTGTGTAGCATACATCCTCCTTGTTACTCGCTGGGTGTCTCTGGTGGGTAAATGCAAGCACAAATCCTAATTTACTCGCCAGATGCCTCCGGTGAATATAGGTAAGCATACATCCTCACAACTACTCACTAGAATGTCTGGTGGATAAATGCAAGCACAAATCCTAATTTACTCGCCAGATGCCTCCGGTGGGTATGGGTAAGCATACATCCTCACAACTGCTCACTAGAATGTCTGGTGGGTAAATGCAAGCACAAATCCTAATTTACTCGCCAGATGCCTCCGGTGAGTATGGGCAAGCATACATCCTCGCAACTGCTCACTAGAATGTCTGAAGGGTAAATGCAAGCACAGATCCTCATTTATTCGAAAGATGGCTCTAGTGGGTATGGGCAAGCATACATCCTCACAACTGCTCACTAGAATGTCTGAATGGTAAATGCAAGCACAACTCTTCATTTATTCACCAGATGGCTCTGGTGGGTATGGGTAAGCATACATCCTCACAACTGCTCATTAGAATGTCTTGTGGGTAAATGCAAGCACAAATCCTAATTTACTCGCAAGATGTCTCCGGTGGGTATGGGTAAGCATACATCCTCACAACTGCTCACTAGAATGTCTGGTGGGTAAATGCAAGCACAAATCCTAATTTACTCGCCAGATGACTTCGGTGGGTTTGGGTAAGCATACATTCTCACAACTGCTCACTAGAAGGTCTGGTGGGTAAATGCAAGCACAAATCCTAATTTACTCGCCAGATGCCTCCGGTGGGTATGGGCAAGCATACATCCTCACAACTGCTCACTAGAATGTCTGGTGGATAAATGCAAGCACAAATCCTCATTTACTCGAAAGATGGCTCTAGTGGGTATGGGCAAGCATACATCCTCACAACTGCTCACTAGAATGTCTGGTGGATAAATGCAAGCACAAAATCCTCATTTACTCGAAAGATGGCTCTAGTGGGTATGGGCAAGCATACATCCTCACAACTGCTCACTAGAATGTCTGGTGGGTAAATTCAAGCACAAATCCTCATTTATTCGAAAGATGGCTCTAGTGAGTATGGGTAAGCATACATCCTCACAACTGCTCACTAGAATGTCTGGTGGGTAAATGTAAGCACAAATCCCCATTTACTCGCCAGATGGCTCTGGTCGGTATGGTCAAGCATACATCCTCACAACTGCTCACTAGAATGTCTGGTGGGTAAATGCAAGCACAAATCCTAATTTACTCGCCAGATGCCTCCGGTGGGTATGGGCAAGCATACATCCTCACAACTGCTCACTAGAATGTCTTGTGGGTAAATGCAAGCACAAATCCTAATTTACTCGCCAGATGCCTCCGGTGGGTATAGGTAAGCATACATCTTCACAACTGCTCACTAGAATGTCTGAAGGGTAAATGCAAGCACAAATCATCATTTATTCGAAAGATGGCTCTTATGGGTATGGGCAAGCATACATCCTCACAACTGCTCACTAGAATGTCTGGTGGGTAAATGCAAGCACAAATCCTCATTTACTCATAAATCATCAAACCATAGCAGCGAGAGCTATAGTAAAAAGAGGAACCTATATGCTCACCTTTCAAAGGTCCTCGCTGCCACAAAAAATAAAAGTCGGTCATCTGAGCCTGGAAGTGAAGGCATATATCGCAAACCCGTTGCGGTGCTACAACTGCCAGCGATATGGACACAGCAGCAATACTTGTAAAAAACAACCCACCTGCTCAAGATGCGCCGAAAAAGGCCACCCAACAAGCAACTGTAAATCCCAAGTGGAAAAATGTGCTAACTGCCAAGGTGCCCATGCGGCCTCCTCAAGAAACTGCCCAAAGTGGATACATGAAAAAAAGTCCAACATGTAAAAGCAGAAAGGGGTGTCACGTACACGGAGGCTCGCCAAATTGTAGAGGGAGAAGGCTCGCGAAATTACGCTACTGCCGTGAAAACAAGCCGCAGAACAGTCAACACGGGTTGTCAAACTATCATCTCTTGGGTTGGTGACTTGCAGTGCTTCTTGTCACAGCCCAAAAAACCGACAAGTTCACCATCTAAACCGGCAAAACGAACAACTTCTACACAAACAACAAGCTCGCCTAAAACCCCATCGCCGAGCACGAGACCAAAAACCTACACAAGCCCCTCCTCACCGCTAGATAACGGCACGAGGAAGAGACTCAAAGACAAGGCTGACAAGATTAAAAAAAGGATACAACATGCATTAAAAGATGCAAAATACGGACATCATATGGAAACAGACGACGCGGTTGTCGCATGCTCACCGCCACAGCCTTCATCGAAAAAAGGCACAACTGATGAGAGGAAGTCGCCCCCCCAGACATCACCACTGCAGTCAAAACCAACACGTGCCCGGCAGGCAAGGGAGAAGTACCAGAGTCATCCAAATTTCCCTCTAAATTTTGAGTTTACGGGAAACCGATACTCGGTACTTGAGGATGCGGATGAAAGGGGTAACCCAACCAAGACCCCCGAAAGCAACCATCCACTCCCCCCAAAAAACTAAAAGAGACCGAACAAAACAAAGTGGCAACAAAAACACTCCTGAGACCACCTAAAGTGACAATACAAAGGCCTCGGGCTTATAGCAAGTAAAATGGCAATAGTTCACTGGAACATAAGAGGTTTTTGGATCAACCAGATCGATCTTTTGACTCTCAGTCAACAGTACAACCCATGTATATTTTGCCTCCAAGAAACATACGGTACCGACTCTCACCCCCAAATTTAACAGGCTATAATGCCTACAACACAAATTCAAATGATATTTACGCCTCTGGTGGAGTATCTACTCTAATCCGTAATGACATTATCCAAAGTGAGCTCACATTAAATACCAATCTACAAGCAACTGCGGTTCGTGTTACGATCAACAAAACTTTTTCTGTTTGTAACATATACCTCCCACCACCATCCAAACCTAAGCCAGAGGAGCTCGACGATCTGATTAACCAAATACCAAAACCCATCCTATTCGTAGGTGATTTTAATGCACACAGCCCTCTATGGGGTAATACAAACATTTGTCACAAAAGAAAGCTAATTGAAAACTTTCTAAATTTCCACAACCTCTCACATTACAATGATAAAACCCCAACATACCTACACCCCGGCACTGGTTCAAAAACCTCTATCGACCTCGAAATGTCATCTAGAAATTTGTTTTTAGATTTTGAATGGGAAGTCTTGGACGACACTTATGGCAGCGACCACTTTCCCATTTTATTAAAAGCACTAGATCCACAGCAACAGAAAAGAATACCAAAGTGGAAATTTCACAAAGCAGATTGGTCACTGTTCCAGGAACTCTGCAAAAAGGCCATTAAAATCAATCAGTTTACACACGACGACGACCCGATTTTACTTTTTACAGCTCTGATCCAGGCAATCATGGAAAAAACTATACCTAAAACTTCCGGAAATCCTAAAAAGCAACAAAAACCTTGGTTTAACGACGATTGCAAAAACCTTTCAGTTCAACTCTTCATCTGAAAATCACTCTCTCGCGTTCCGTCAAGTAAAAGAAATTAAAAAACAAATACCAATAGACTTTACCTCAAATAATTTGGAACAGTACAATAGCACCTTTACCCTGGCGGAGTTGAAAGACGCTATACATAACTCAGCTGCCGGACCAGACGACCTGCACTACCAGGTTCTAAAACACCTATCTGAGGAAACCCTTAAAGCCCTCCTAGAACTACTCAACCAAGCCTGGACCACAAGACACTTTCCTGAAATATGGAAAGAAGCCACTATCATACCAATCCCAAAACCTAATAAGGATCCTACTGATCCCCAAAATTACCGCCCAATATCTCTGACAAGTTCATTGTACAAAACACTAGAGCGAATGATATCCGCAAGACTAATTTGGTATTTAGAGAAAAACCATCTGCTTACCGACATCCAAAGCGGCTTTAGAAAGGAAAGAAGTACCATAGATCACCTGGTTAGACTCGAATCATTTATAAGAGAAGGTTTTATTAATAACGAGCATGCCGTCACTGTTTTCTTCGATTTAGAAAAAGCCTACGACACGGCTTGAAAACACGGGGTTATGCAAGATCTCTACGACCTTGGTATACGAGGTCGCCTTCCTGAATTCATTCAAGCGTTTTTAAATGACAGGCGGTTTAAAGTCCGTCTCGGTTCCATTTTCTCGGATTATTTTGGGCAAGAAGAGGGCTATCCTCAAAGCCTTCAGGTTGAATCAAATGAACAACCACTAGATATCCAACGAATCAAACTGTCAGTGCAATATGCAGTTAAACTATACGCAAACAAAGAAAATCCCACCCATAAGGCAGTGTTCGAAAAAGACCATTCAGAAATCTTAAGCACACGCCCTAGGGTTATCGTACCCTTTGGCACTAGAATCCGGAACCACCTTAATAATGCTGGAATCAAATTTGAGCAAATTGCAAACTTGAAAGTTTCAAAACATGGAAAATACAAAGGCCAACCATAAACAAAACTCTGACAAACTTTTCCAAAGACACAACAAATGCTGAAGAATTCAAAGTTAGGTTTGCTGAGATAAAGGAAACCTACCCTCACCATTATTTCATATACACGGACGGATCTAAACTCGATAACCAAGTTGCTGCCTCAGTAGTTACAAAATCAAATACCCTTAAAACAAGATTACCAAACGGCTCCTCCATCTTTTCCGCGGAGGTTCGGGAACTCCAACTAGCCAGCGAAATAATCAAGATTAGTAGGCACAAAAAATTCGTTATCTGTGTCGATTCCTTATCGGTCTTACAGTCACTAGAAAATCTGCAAGTGTCGAGCACAATGATTCTAGACCTAATAGAACGTTACGAAAAGGCAGTCAAACAAGGCAAATCCCTTGTATTTTGCTGGGTGCCAAGCTACGTGGGCATACCGGGTAATGAAGCTGCGGACCAGGCAGCAAAAGAGGCGCTAAACTACAACATATCCGACCCTCTCATACCATACTCCGATTTTAAACCCCATATTGCAAGTTATGTAAAAAACCCTTGGCAACAAAAATGAAACGAACAAAGAAATAACAAACTCTGTCAAATCCAACCAACAGTTGGACAAAAACACCTAGCTCTTGGCAGTATTCGCGACACAACGGTTATGCATAGAGTTCGAATCGGACACACATACATCACCCACGGATATCTTTTGAGAGGCGATGCTCCTCCAGAATGTATTGGTTGTCAAGAACGTTTGACTGCAAACCATATTCTACTCAATTGCATAGATTTTCAAAACATTCGTTCACGCTACTACAGTGTGAATTCCATGAAAGACCTTTTTACAAAGGTAGCACCAAGCAAAATTATTTCTTTTCTGAAAGAAATACACTTGTACAGTAAGTTTTAAATTGAATTTAGTTGATTTTAGATGTATACATTACTTGATTTGTCTATTTTAATTGATTTTAATTTCAATTGAGTCTTCCTATAGCAACAGAACTGACACAATATGACCCTAACGGGTTGCTAGTGTCGTTAAACCAATCAATCAATCAATCAAGCACACATCCTCACAACTGCTCACTAGAATGTCTGGTGGGTAAATGTAAGCACAAATCCCCATTTACTCGCCAGATGGCTCTGGTGGGTATGGGCAAGCATACATCCTCACAGCTACTCGCTAGGTGTCTCTGGTGGGTCAATGCAAGCACAAATCCTCATTTACCCTCCAGATGGCTCTGGTGGGTATGGGCAAGCATACATCCTCACAACTGTTCACTAGAATGTCTGGTGGGTAAATGCAAGCACAAATCTACTCCCTGGTTTGCTCTTGTGGGTGCGACAAGCGCGCATCCTGACAGTTCCTCGCAAGATTTTTTTCACTATTTTTGGTTCTGTCACAGCCAACATTACAACCACCAGATAGGAAAATCAGACTATAACATTTAACGTTGATTTTTGGTGGCCAAGAGATTTATCCTGACATTTAATACGGAGAGCCAGACTGAGCATCAAATCAGATTTCATAACTTTTTGACTCCAGTGTTCATTTAGTCAGTGAGTCTCTTTCATTTAGTCTGTGAGTCTTGTCAATTTAGTTTGCAAGTCTTAGACCTTTATCCAGGCATCTTTTTAGCAAACTTTATCACTTACTTAGTTTGCAGTGAATTTCTTCAGTTAGCAAGTCTCAATAACAGTCCATGATAAATAACAACTAGAACAGTCAGTGTACACAAAACATCAGTGCACAGGGATATATTTTCTACTTTCACTTGAAATCTATTTAATTTCTTATTTTTGTAAACAAGAATATGTCTCCCCGACTAAATCAACCAATTCCCATTTTTCCTTTTGCATAAATAAACAATAATTTTCCTTTTCTGTAAATACAATCAAAATGCATAATGAAGAATTTTAAAAAAAATCATTTACAGGAATAAATTATTACAATATGTAATTATATGCAACATTTTTCAATCACGGGATACCTTTCTAACCCCCCCCCCCCTTCCTCAAAAAAAGTTTCCCTCACGTGTCATTCTACGCTGAGTTCACGATGTTACACTAATCCACCTCATGTGAGCCCTGCACAACACCTTAAATAAAAGTGCACACCACATTGTTAACTGTACTTTGGGGGGGGGGGGGGAATTTCGAGAATGTTACTATCTGTACCGTGTACTCACATACCTCCCCGAATTAGTTGAATTGTATATCTACGACGGATCAACCGCTTACGGTGTTTTTCCATGGCACAGGCAGTCGCAGCAGGTTGACTTACATGATCCAATACAACTGAAATTGACCCCTGGCCCAGGAATTCAATTCACGTAATACCATTCAGGAAGCCGTGCTCACTAAATTCGGGAAATAAAATGGCAAAAGACAGTGTATGAGTAAAGCAGCATCTCCCTGAAAAAGGCGATGATCCCCAGAACAGTAATAACAATGTTTTTCACTCACGATCCGCCGTGAACTAAAAGACTACAGTGAGGGGTAGCGAAAGCAAAACATATCAGGAAAGATTTTTATGTAAAGACTTTTCTTAATTTCGTCAAATGCGTTAAATATTGATACAGCCGTTCAATTGATTCAAGGGATATGCATACAAATTTTGAAGTTGACACGATTATCCGTTATCGAAATATTTTGCACACAAGATTTTGTTCAAAACATATCCATATTGACGTAATATGGTCATACTGTATTCGTTCTAATCATGACAAACTTTTACAGACCTTTCGAGCCTATCAAGTAACAATCCCACCAAATATGAACTTTCCCTCTGAAATCTGACAAACAAGATATTTACGTAATGACGTCATACGCCTATCTTAATTTCACCACATGCGTCAAAGAGCAAGCAGAGCCGTGTGGTTGACCCAAAATTAAATATCCATACAATGTTTGAGATCGATACTTTTTTCCACACAAAATATTGCTAAAAATATATCCATATTTACGTATGACGTCATATGTCATACTCGTTCGTTCTACGCGCGACAGGATTTGACATAATCTTTCGGACCTACCAAGCCACAAATCCACCTAGTTTGAGCTTTCTCTGATGTTCACGAGCTGAGAAATTTTTACTTAATGACGTCATAGGCCTTCCCTAATAGAGCAAGACGCGTCAAAAGCTGAAAGAATCTGCCCAAGTAATAAACAGACAAAGTTTAGAGTCGATCCGAATTTTCTTTCTCGAGATATCGTGCAGGCAGACAACAGACTGACACACACACACACGAATACACAGACAGGACGTACAAGCACTCTCTCCCCTTGATCAGGGAGACATAACTCACATCCCACTATTTTGATCTAAATGTTTAATTTTTCAGTCTTAGCTGTGCTGTTTTCGAAAATGAGAAAGGGAAGAGTTAAAAATAAGGAAAAGGAGAAACAACCAGGAGACCCAGGCAGAGCAAATAGCGCGACAAGGCGAGGCTGAATCACGGAAATGAGAGGTGGAAGCACGACAACGGGAGACCAAAGGGCAACAAGGCGAGGCTGAATCACGGAAATGAGAGGTGGAAGCACGACAACGCGAGACCAAAGGGCGACAAGGCGAGGCTGAATCACGGAAATGAGAGTTGGAAGCACGACAACGCGAGACTAAAAGGCGACAAGGTGAGGCTGAATCACGGAAATGAGAGGTGGAAGCACGACAACGGGGGACCAAAGGGCAACAAGGCGAGGCTGAATCACGGAAATGAGAGGAAGAAGCACGACAACGCGAGACCAAAGGGCGACATGGCGAGGCTGAATCACGGAAATGAGAGGTGGAAGCACGACAACGCGAGACCAAAGGGCGACAAGGCGAGGCTGAATCACGGAAATGAGAGGTGGAAGCACGACAACGGGAGACCAAAGGGCGACAAGGCGAGGCTAAATCACGGAAACGACGGTCGGAAGCACGACAACGCGAGACCAAAGGGCGACAAGGCGAGGCTGAATCACGGAAATGAGAGGTGGAAGCACGACAACGCGAGACTAAAAGGCGACAAGGTGAGGCTAATCACGGAATTGAGAGGTGGAAGCACGACAACGCGAGACCAAAGGGCGACAAGGCGAGGCTGAATCACGGAAATGAGAGGAAGAAGCACGACAACGCGAGACCAAAGGGCGACATAGCGAGGCTGAATCACGGAAATGAGAGGTGGAAGCACGACAACGCGAGACCAAAGGGCGACAAGGCGAGGCTGAATCACGGAAATGAGAGGTGGAAGCACGACAATCGAAACTGAAGCTCGAACCGCGAGGATGAAGCGCGATAATGAGAGGTAGAAGAGCGACAATGAGAGGTAGAAGTGCGAAAACGCCAGGAAGAAGCGCGAGAACGCGCGGTAAAAGAGCGACAATGCGACGTAGATGCGCGACAGCTCTATACTGAAGCACGACATCGCGAGGTAGAAGCACGACAACGCGAGGTTGTAGCGCGAACCGCGAGGTTGAAGGCTGATAACACGATGCAGAAGCGCGATAATGAAAAACAGAAGCGTGACAACTCGAGGTAGAGGCGCGACATCGCGAGGTAGAAGGGGAGGAGATGCCCGAGATTTGGGGCTGACGCCAGTGGATCGTGTTAATCCTTTCGACTCTTTGGGTCAACATATCAACCAAGGTGGAGGAAAAGATTCATTTTAGATTCCCCCCTCCCACATAATCTAGCCTCCACCATCCTCTTTCGTCAGGGTGGACGCTGTACAAAAAGAACAAGTCATCATTGAAACTAATTAATGTCCCGCACCACAAAAACGGTCGATGGACAGGAAATTTTAGAATCACTAAGTCCCCAGTACCACCCATATACAAAATGTCTTAACAATCGGTCGAACAAATGTAGGCTTGAGTGTGTTAATAAACTCATTCCAATGAGTAGCGATCGGAAAAAATTTGTGAAGTTCAGCTGGGCCAATGTCCTTTGGCCGACATGGCTCATTTACAATACCAACCCTTGTTGGTTCCAATATTTCCTATATGTAAAATATTTCAACAATCGATCCAGAAATGTAGGCTGGAGTGTGTTAAAAAACTCATTCAAATGAGTAAGGATTGGGAAAAGTAGGCGGAAAATAAGAGTTCCAAGCCACCATGTGATGTCATAATGACGCCAGACCCCCATTTGGAGGCATAACCCTAAACCTAAAACTAACAAGAGGTCTAAGCCACCCTGTGACGCCATAATGACGTCAGACCCCCTAGGAGGCATAACCCTAACCCTAACAAGAGTTCCAAGCCACCTTGTGACGTCATAATGACGTCAGACCCCCCCCCCCCTTGGATGCATAAACCTAACCATAACCCTAATAAGAGTTCTAGTCGACCTGTGACATCATAATGGCGTGGTAAGGGTGACCCAGAACCCCCATGGGGATTCTGCGCCAGATGGCAATGGATAAACCGCGCGCCCATTCTAATGACGTCATGACATCATAATGACATCACCATGACATCATCATGATATCATATTGACGTCATGTGATTTGTCATGTGATTTGGTCACATAGTCATATAGTATGGTCTAAGGTTAGGTCGTCCATAGGTGGGCTCGAACCACCAATCTTCTGGGCCTGAGTCTTACGCTCTACCGACTGAGCTTTTCCGGACTTAACCAATATGTTTGTAAAAACATGCCATATTAGGTCATAACGCACACATTTATGATGCACACATTCACAACGCACATATCCATAGCGTACATATTCATAATGCACACATTCATAGCACACATTCATAACGCGTTCATATCTGTTCCAAAACTCTCATTACAATTCTACTCCACCTTTCTCACGTCATTATGACGTCATAGGTACTCCAGAACTGTCTTGGTCACATAGTCACATAGTATGGTCTAGGGTTAGGCCGCCCATACCTTGGCTCGAACCACCAACCTTCTGAGCCACATGAGGTCATAATGCACACATTCATATCTGTTCCAAAACTGTCATGAAAGTTCCAGAACACCCTATCACGTCGTTATGACATCATTATGACGTCATTATTACCCCCCTCCTCGGAAAAAATATACCATGTGGTAGGCTATTTACACCTGTGGCTGTAAGCATAATGTTTATCTTAATAACTTAGGTAGATAAAGGTACATAACTCTCACCATGTTCAACCGATATGAATGAAAATTTTACCGTTTGATCCAGTTTTATTTCTAGTTTTGGCATAAAGCGGTCACAGGCTATTTGCACAAGTGGCTGTAAGCAAATTGTGGGTGAGAAGAGCACGCCATTCAATGATGTGTTCGAATGGCATGAATGTGTGCATTGTGAATGTGTGTGTTGTGACCTTATATGGCATGTTTTCACAAACATATTGCTTAGGTTCGGAATAGCTCACTCGGTAGAGCGTAGGACTCAGGCCCGAATGATTGGTGGTTCGATCCCACCTATGGGCAACCTATCCCTAGACCATACTATATGACTGTGACCAAATCACATGACTAATCACATGACGTCATTATGATATCATGATGATGTTATGATGATGTCGTTATGATGTCGTTATGATGTCATTAGAATGGGCACGCGCTTTATCCATTGCCATCTGGGGTTCTGGGCCACCCTTACGACGTCATTATGACGTCACAGGTGGCCTAGAACTCTTGTTAGGCTTATGCCTCCTAGGGGGTCTGGCGTCATTATGAGGTCACAGGGTGGCTTAGAACTCTTGTTAAGGTTAGGGTTATGCCTCCTAGGGGGTCTGACGTCATTATGATCACAGGGTCGCTTGGAACTCTTGTTTTCCCCCTACTGGGAAAATTTGTGAAAAGTTCAGCTGGACCAATGTCCTTGGGCCGACATGGCTCATTTACAATACCAACACTTGTTGGTTCCAATACTACTTATAGTTATCTTGTCAATCGATGCAGAAATGCAGGCTTGAGTGTGTTAACAAAAAAGGTGTCGACGGACGGACAGAGAGACCCGAAAACTATAGTCCCCCGGCGGGGGACAAAAAAAGATAGGCTGTAATATCAGAAAGTTGATTTAGTATTCGTTTTTTTTTTTTTGTTTTTTTTTTTTGTTGTTTTTTTGTGTTTCTTTCGTGATTACCTTTTGTTTTGTGTCCATGATTTCGGTTGTAAAAATAACCTCAAAGTTAATCCCGACCCCCCCCCCCCCCCTCCCTAGCTCCAGTTCCCCATAATGTCGGGATAGTTGAAATAAGAAAAGTGCGTCACTTTATTTGTTTATTTTGATTTTTAATAAAGAGGAATCTAACAATGTGTGGTACTATATGAAAGAGATGACGAAAAGTGTAATAAATGGAACAAAGTAAGTTATGTATATATAAAGCTAAAAAGAGACATGGAAAGAAAACACAGCAAGCCTATTGAGAATTGCAGATTTGCATAATACTTATCACCTCTCCTAACCAGCGCTCAACAATGAAATGCAACCAAAACAAGCGGAATACTATGACGTAGTACACATATATAGCTGTGGCCATTGTCCTGATACACCAAATGCTATGACGTAGAACACATCTGACTCAGTAACCACTCAGAGTTAGTTAGTTAGTTAAATGATTTGACTAACTAACTAACTCTGAAGTGGATGCATGCTATTTGGGGGACCCACTCATTTATTGTAGTCACTATATCAACTAATTATGACATCATCAATTGAGTAATGCACTCCCGTAAAAAGTCACAAAGCCAATTCACAGAAAAACAATGGGTATGACATGCTATGACGATGGCTTCGTGACGTAAAACGTTTTCCTTTGCATTGCGCAAGTTGATGTGCGACACTCGTGTCGCAGGACAATACCATAAAAAATTTTCGAGCAAAAACTCGAGTTTTTGGCTTTTTTTTTCGCTATCCATGAATCGATTTTGCTTGTTTGTGTTATAATGGTGATAGATCCTGGTGCAGTCGTGCTTTGTATGGGATTCGAGCACTTGTGGAAGGCCAATGAACTTACCTCTGCGCGGTTCGTTCACAGGCCTTCCATGCGTGCTCGAATCCCATGCAAAGCACCCAGCCCCATGATCTATCCCCAGAATAACCTTTTTAATTATTTTTAATTATTACAGATCAGAATACTTACTTAGGATCACGGTGAGGTCAGGTTACAGTTGCAAACAAAATAATTAAAGTGACTCAGCCGGATCTAACAATTTCTGAGTACGAAAGAATGAAGAGAAAAAAATCGATCGGCTGTATAATGTTTTAAAGTCAATAAATTTACCTGGAAACCAGCAAAAAGTACAGGAAATGGCCTTTTACAGGGGAAATGTTTACTTTGGCGCCCCCGATTTTTAACAGATAACACATAAAACTGTTCAAATTAGCAGGCTTTAAAGTGATCATTGGTTATATACTTGAAAAAAAAATCGAAACTCGAATCTTGGCAATGTCAGGTCTCCGAAATGTTCAACAAGAAAAAATGTTCGTATCCAAATTTATCTCGAAAAACTTTAAAAAATCGCTGAATGGCCGGATCAATTTTGTTTAAAAAAAAAAAGCAGGGATGAGAAACAACATTATACTGCTTCTTGGCCTGAGGAAGAATTTGTATAGAGGAGAAAGTAGCTACATAAACAGACGGGTCCCCTAATCTACACCATTATCCACTGAGTACAAAAACAAAAACCAAAAAACTAGACATTCATAAGTAAATTCAACTTCTCAACGGTAAATAAAGATAAAGAGAAAAACATCAGTGTTACTGAAGAGACACCAAGACACAGACACTTTCCTTCAGTATTTTTCGCCCAAGCGTAAATAACTTTTAAAAGAGTAAATGCATTAACTTTAAGGTAGGATTTCACGAGAAGGGGGGGCGGGGGGGGGGGGGAGTCTTATCGATTGCCATCCAGGCTCTTGCTTCTTACTTGTTGGCGCTGAGCACAGGAGAAGGAGGAGGAAGGGTGGGTGGGTGGGGGTGGGGGGGGATGGGGGGGAGGCGGTGGATACACGTCACTAGCGCTTCAAGCATGTTCAGACATGAGAAATCTCCGCTTTTTCCGCTGTTTCTGCTTTTTTGGGGCTTCAAATTTATGGTCTCCGAGATCAATGCCTTCGGCCCTTCAAAAAAATCTCCGCTTTTTTCGCCTCCGGCTGTTCTCATATCTGTACATGTCAACAACGAAATACTCACATTTTTTCCGCACAACTGTGCGGGTACTGCAAATGGAGGGAAACAGCTACAATACAAGTATCTTCACCCCCCTCCCCCCCCCCCCCCAACATACACAAGAAATACTCATAATTATGTCACATCTACGTAGTTTTAAAGCCCTTGGGCACAGTAAACGGCTGACAATTTATAGAACAATATAAAGATTTATACACACTTAATTCTGTACAATTTAACAATGAAAAATGCGCGTTATGACGTCACAGGAGCGGAAGTTTACAACCTGTACCCACAGGTTGAAGGACAGGCCGGAAAGACAGAACACCAGGTTGGAAATATTTTTGACAATACCCCCCCCCAACACCCCCCCCCCCCCCCATCCTCTTCAACCTCATCTGTACGAAGATCGTACGGGCTTGAACTAGACACCTCGCCCCCCCCCCCCTCCCACCGCCCCTACCCTCCATGCATACGTATTCGTGGACGTTTATTAAGACACCAGAATGTCGAAATCGCGCCACAGCCATTACTGATACGCGGTCGAAATCGAGAAATCGCACAGCGGTTGATCGCAGACACCGGATAACTGTATGCTATAGCAAAATTCATTATCGTTCTTTTTTTTTTTTTTCTTAAAATAAAATATACCGGATAATCGCATACATCGGTTAAACGCATTATTTCTTCGGGAATTGCAATTAACCCCCGGTTTCAAATAAATCACAGTTGTGGCGTGTCTGTAAGCCCTGGCAGCAAAGCACGCAACTATCGCCAGCGATGCGACTCCCCAACACCCTCCCCCCCCCCCCCCCACCCCTTCTTCCAAGTGACAACAGAAGCCAGGCTTGCATAGCTGACGTTAAGTCGTGACAATACTTTATGGAAATAAAACAAGAAACATTCAGAACAAAGGAACAAAAATTACCGAGTTTTTACTCGTAATAAAAAGCACTAAAACTACCAACAAAGTAAACAAATAAGAATACTGTTTTAAATGTGACACCACGATACCACTTGCTCGTACAAAAGTTTACAGTAGGAACGCCGTGGTCACATTGTTAACGGTGGGCCACTCCGCAAAAAACTCCCGCAGAAAAACTAAAGTTTATTGGATTATAAATCCATTGACATCACTCACTTTCTATAACAATGTCCAAGACAAGGGGTGGGGGAGGGGGAAGGGGGTGAATATCAACGGCTATTTACTGAGCAGGGTATTTCTAATTCTAGCGCCGGAAATATCATTATGCGCTACCCGATACCACAGATGCAGTGCCACCGTTGCCATAGTGAAAATAAACAGCAGGAGTGGGCCTTCCATGGCGTACGTACGTCCGCAAGTGGTTAGGAGAGGGGAGGGGGTGGGGCGGGGGGGATGAGAATGGGGCTGAGGGCTACAGAATTGTCGAGTGGCGCGAGCTGGACGCATGCTACTGTAACGGTCAGTGGATTACGCAACAACTTATGCAAACATGAAAAAGTGTGTGTGTGTGTGAGGGGTGGGTGGGGGGGAGGGGAGGGAAGGAGGAGGGGGGAGTACGTACTGCATAGGCGGTCCCCAAATAACTGCGTACAGGCTGTTGACAAAACAGCACAAAACCACCTGGATAACTGCTCCAGGTGCACTAATGTTTAAACCCTTTGGAACCACATAACGGCATGGACGAAAACGTCTCCTTATGCCGTGATCTCTGATACTTTAAGAAGTACCAATTTCAGGATAATATCACACTGCCGTAAGTATTCTGGTTTTATACCCGCTATCACCATCGCGATATTTTACTTTATTTGTTCATCTTTCTACAGAAAGCTCGACCAAAGGATTGCAGGAAAATACTGAAACAATACTGACAATACTGCTGACATACTGAAGGGCAATATATGCATACTGAAAACATAAATAGGATCAAGTCTTGCGCTAAGAAGCCACATTGAAAAAATTCAAATGCAACATTGGCACTACCACTGACTATCTAAGCTGACTAAATGACGTCAGCACTACCAATGACTACATAACGCAAGCAGTACATCACATAAGTAGTAATACTGACTGTACAACGCAAGCAGTAAAAGTGACTGCTCAATGTAAACAGTAAAATTGACTACATGATAGTCAGAAATAAGCAGTAAATCGAACTACGTGACTGAAGCAGTAAAAAACTTGGCCACACACTGTGAGCGATAAAGCGATAAAGCTGTAAACAGTAAAATGAACAACACTCAGTAACACAGATCAGCAAGCCAGATCAATATGACCTCTACGACGCCCCCCCCCCCCCCTCTGCAATCCTGATCCTGATCAGTAGGGAAATTAAATAAAGATTTAACCATAGGAGGAGGCGTAAACAGCGGCAAGAAATATGATGGGGGCAAATAACCATCGCGCCGTGTGCAAAAAGGAGACGTCGTGCCGTGCGCAAAAACATGTTTCGCGAGCAAAAAAATCTCACAGCGTGCAGTGCGCAAAGGTATTCGACGACTGCAATTCTGGCGTCCAGATGGACCACATTTCTATTTTCCAACCGACTACGGATTTTCATTTAACATTTCCAACAATTTTTAAGCGACGTTGCTTTAATCTTGATAATATAAAAATCCAAAAAAAAAAAAAAAAAAAAAGCCGGGTCTGAAGGGTTGAGGGAGAGAGAGGCAACGTGGAAAAACAGACGCGTGGTCTGTATTTTCCTAAGTCCCTTAAGAAACAGTGTAAAAAAAAAAGTTGAATCATTTCAGAACAGGTATAAGGAACATGAACCTATGATTTTGTTTTTCGTGGGTAAGCTTTACATTTCAGATTCAGACACTGCCTTTATTTATTCCAATTAACCGCTTGAGATTCCCACAAGATCTGACAACAATACCCTAGAAACAAACCAGCTGATGAGAAGAACACAAAATAGCCCGCATGTACAATTTTCAACGTGGATATTAAATCGTTTTTTTTTTTTTACTCGACAGTACGAACGCCAACCCTGTAAATAAAAGAGCAATTTAAGCACGGTGAGCAATAACCTATATTACTCCAACAACAACAGAACTTGTACAATGTTAACTGGAGAAGCCTATTGTGACGTCACAATGCACCAGCAAACCTCCAATGAAATACGTTTTTTTTTTTAATATCAGACTATGTTTGAGCTTGACTATAACTAACCAACAACACGTCTTCAACGTTACAAGAAAATACTGGGACATGCTTCAAATTCAATTACAAAGCCGTAAATGCAAAGATTTTAATGTCCACAAGTAAAAAAAAAGAAAAAAAAAAGACCACTGAATTGTGCTTGGTCTTATGGCGAGACGGGCTGGGGGATGACAGCGTATGAAATGTCGAAACAATAAAGAGCTTTTTTCATTCCTAGGGCTATGCGGCCATTGTGGCCCTTCATGATCTGAAATTTCCCCGAGGAAATACTTACGGCAGGAGAGGGCATTGGGAAGCTGTTTCAGCTCATACTGGATAAAGAAAAAAAAACACATAAATTTCCCTTGAATATAGTAAGCGTTTCATTATTTTATACGGAAGCAACCACATCGCTTTCTACCCTTGACAAAGCACGGACTTTTCAGGCCCTGAATTTATCAACCCAATGCAAGCAAAAGAAGAAAGATTTACAAATGCACAAACTAACATACATTTTTATAGACACACTTCCTGGTTCGCTTGGGCCTGACTGATAGGTGGTGCACTAGATGACTGATTGGGTGGATGACCCACAGCATGGCTGAAGGCGGGCGCCGGTCGTTCCTCGGGACTGGGCGTTTGTTTCAGATCGGGACTGGCGCTGGGTGTGTCCTTGTGCCGCGCGTGATTATGCTGCGTGGGGAAGCTTCGGTGGCACACCTTGCAGTAGAAGCGGTTCTGACCCGTGTGTGTGCGCTCGTGCGAAATACGACTCCAGCTCGAACAGAACCACTTGCCACAGAACGAGCACTGCGACGGCTCTTCTCGTTTGCTCTTTGAACTTGTCCGACTTTTCTTTGAGCTATTCAGCCCATTCTGCTTCTCGGTCAGATCCGTTTTCTTCTCTGCAGAAATGCTACGCCGTTTGTTTGTCGTTGAATTGTTCTGCTGCACCCGTGGGCCACTTGTGCTGTCCAGCATACCAGACAATGACTGAGAACTGTAGCCATTACTTCTAATGTTATTTTTGTCCTCACTAGAATCGACTGACGTACGACTAGCATTGGATAAATCTAGAGTTTCGTTTGGCTCTTGTGCTCGTTTTGAAGATTTTGATAAATCTAAAGGCATGTTTACATTGGACATACCAAGCCGGAACGATTCAAGAACCGACTCGACAGAATGTCCTTCACATGTGTAATATCCGTCAAATCCCATGACTCCATTGCCAGCAAAATCATGACCGAATAGAGTCGTACTATCTCCGATGTTTGGTTCTTGATTCGCATTCATTAGACTGTCCACGACAGGCGGGCTACTGTCAGGCTGGGGCGCTATGACGATATAATTCACAGGTTCACTGTTAATATCCTCATACGCGGCCTTGTTGCCAAGGTACACGCTATTTTGCTGCAAAGATGATGGGGCACTGATGACATTACCATGCTTTCGTCGCGCCTCTTCGCTGCTTATTAGTATCAGTTCCACGCTCGTATCGGATTGCTCACTGCCGTTGCTCGCTATCTCGGGCGATGCGTCATTGGATCGCTCACCCGTGAACCAATGTGGCACAGCTACATCCTTTGACAGATTCGTTTGTCTGGTCGCTCTGCTGGACAACCACTATAAGTAACTCAGCAACACAGGCGAGCTGAAATGTTCGAAATTAGTCTAGATTTTCCGCCTCATCTTCGTCTTATCGGATTGTTCTTCACACTAAAAGACAAGATCACATAATAAAGATGCAACAGCAGGATTTACGACACACAAGTTATCCTTCTGAACAAAATAACGTATATAATCTTAAGGTAATAGCGTTTGTGTATTCTGCTTAACTTTGCATAGTTCACACAAAAACACGGTTCAGTTGTTTCTATTTCCGTTTTTTCTTACTGTTTCATAATGACTTTATGCCGAAAACAATCTTCTATAAAATAAATTTGTCTTTCCTTTGACAGAATTTCTTCACTCATACCACTGATTTAGGTTGAAACCACACTTTTCAAAAGGTTTCATGCAACTAATTTCCTCGCATATATTCTAATTGTGCGTGCAGCAGAATCCAAACCTTCCACTACTGAGTAGCACTTTTATTTCATCTCCAAATGAAAAACAGTAAAAGTTTTGCGTTTCGACCGAATTCAGTTTGGATAAAGGTATAAAGGAATGATAGGAAAAATGGACAAATTCTAACAAAATTCGATTTTGTTAGAAACATATTCACAAGGCTATATAAAATAGTTTTAAAAGATCATATAATACGAGTACGAGTAGTTTTTAAAATTCGAAAATTAGCTCCAAGAAGCCATCCGCTACTGAGGTTCGCGGAGGGCTTCAAATCCTCGCTATATAACTATATGCAAGTCAACTACGTTCGCTTTGAGGCACCTCTGTGGCGACATTGCAGTACATTAAGATACATACCCAGATTTATGAATTGTTATAAAGCGCCCTCAAAGAAAATGTGTTGTTGAAAACTGTACATATCTTACATTTTCATAAAAGAACAAGTTCTAGCAATAACCACAAAATCCCACAGACAGACATCTTTTGTTTTTCCCTCGTGCGCATGCTTTAATTTATGCGGCAACAATAAGGCGCTGTTATAAACAGATGACCTCTCAGGAGATCTACGTGTTATGAATAAACACAGAACGGATATATATTAAAAAAGTAGTCCCTCCTTACTGAGTATTATTTTCGCCGAATCTCCAATGGGCCTACAGCGTAAACGGATATCATACAGAAACGACAGATCTCTACAGAGGTCAGTTGTTTTATAACTACGGTCGAAAGGCATGCTGGGTAGAACAAACCCGGAAGATAAACAAAACATGTGACAGCTGGCCGATGCCTGTTTTTTTCACCTTTTATGCATAATTTTAAGAAACACAAGGCATGAAAAATATGACCTTGGGTGCACAAAGGGTATATATTGCATGAACTAAATTTTTATGCCAACATAATGTGGATTGCTGTGTCGACAAAGTGCTACAGAGCAACTCAAGTTGACCCCTATGAACAATACAATGTAACGCATTGTAGCTCTGATTAAGAAATATACCAAGTATAAATAATGAAGAGCTGACTTGGAGCTATTCGAAAATGTGCATGTTGAAAAAAATTAGAATTTTGATGTTTTCCCTTATAGTTTTTTTATATTTCAACAAAAATATACAGTCGAAACGACGCCTTCATCCGAAAGGACCGAAAGTAAGAACTGGCTTGTATCGGTGCGATTTCCGGAAATCTTTAGGTGGGCGATATAACAGGTTTAATACAAATGAGCAAACACTTCACAGTACAAAGAAAATCCACTATACACAACAATGAAAAATATAGTCTATAATTATAAATATATTTTAATGTACACATACACTTCTGTAAAGATAGCAAAAATAAGTTCTCTTCTTTTTTCTTTTTTTTTATTAAAATGGCGCATTTCTTTTTCACTTTCGACCATAAAATGTGGTGGTTGCGCATTGCTGATTACACTCATAACTGTTTGTCACTGTTTCGTCTACGAGATTTAGGCAAACGAAACAGGATTTTGATTTTAGGGGATAAACATAGAAGCAGATAAACTTTAAAACAAAGAAGGCGATGGAGAAATACATCAAAATAACTGTGAAATAGATACGGCGGTCTATTTGTGTCATAAACCAATTATAATAATGTCATGAATAAATTTTCCCACATTCCCATAAAGTTAAGCCCCTTATAGTAGAGAAAATCAATTTTTGTGTATTTTGCATACTTGTTTCTTTATGTTTCCCCTCTGGAATCTTGCGAATTTCCTCTATTGAGCATGCGCACTCGACAACGTGAACTGGCTTATTGTGTACGCTATTGTTATAAGATAAGACAAGATATCATTTTATTTCGAAATTGCCTTAGTTAAGGTTGAACTGCATTCAAAAGTAGGTTGATATGCTTTATGGCTAAGAATAATAATTATTTTCAAAGTTTTACAGTATTTTATATTCTTTTGGTTAATAATCTTTTTCTTGAGGTTTCGTTGTATTGCTTTCTCACTAAGAAATAAAAGTTATTTGTGAATAACGGTCATTGAAATTTTCAAAAAGTAGTAAGAAATAAACGAGCTTGTGCTGTGTATTGTGTTAATATCGAGGATTTAGGTTGTTTATTAGTTGACCTCAATGTATATAACGACTGTTTTACTTCTGGGAGCAGTTTATTAATTTCATTGCTTTTCTGTTGAATTTTTATGCAAAAACTTCTTGCATATTTCTTCTTAACTTTACTTTTTTAGTTTGGCTCAAGTGATTGATGGTTGTTATCCTCTTGGTTTTTGATTCATAGGGCTCTCTTATGCATATGTTCGAGAGTATTAGATTAGTCCTTTTCAATATGTGTTTCCCACGCTAGCTCCGAATATTTAATGTGAGATACTACAGTTGCTTGGTAGAGATTTAGAAGGTAACTTTTTGGTGCTCCTGATCTTTTAACGTAATTAAAGAAGAACCATTTTGTACAGTTTTTCTTTGGGATATGTTCCATATGTTTTTGATACATTTCAGGGCTTCTTGAAAAATAACTAACACACAATTTTATGGATTCGATTCTTTCTATGACTGAGTTTGCGATCCTGGTCAGATTTGCTAAATTTTATACCAATAGAGTATATTTTTGGGATTTGCTGTGCACTGGCCTCATGCCTCCTTGAAAGATCGGCTTGTGTCGATCATCCATGCGTGTAACATATGGTCGTACCTCGCTCTCCTGAATCTAATGTTGCGGGATAGTGTATCTCAAGAGTTATCAGCGTTACTTCTATTCAAATAACATGTTATAAATTGTCTTTGTTAAAACTTTTGTTAAAATGTTTAAGAATATATTAATGTTATTTCACTATACTTCTCAAAAATTGATCTAAGATAGCTTTGAGCAAATAGATCTATTATCGTAAGCTGCTACTGAGATGAACTGTCTTTAGAATAAAATTTTATAAAATTTTGCTTAATCAGCAAATCATTTAGATATACAATCTGCTCAAATCGATACTCACCTAAAGTCCATAGAAGATTTTTGAACAACTTTGTCAATTTAAAATTAACCTCCTTCCTCCATTTTAGATGATTGCGAATGTTTGCTGAAACATACTTAAGCAATTTCTAAAACGCGCAAGAAACACTTGGTTAGAATTCAGAGCACCTTCTGAGGAAAAGACTCATACCGAATGTTTAGCATGTACTCTACGCGATATTTACTATTGGTTGGGCAGAAAACGTCGCTCAGTCTGTAGACTGTTTCAAGGTTTGGCTTGTATAGATAACTTCTTTTAACACAGACAATGAGCTGTTTGAAAGTTGGGAAGCAGCTTGCTGAAGATTCATATTTGATATAAATTCTAATTATAGTTGATATTTGTAATGTAATTGATAGAAGTTCAAGTCAATAAGTAAACTTCATCTGTTTAGGCACGTAAGTAAACTGCAGAAGAAAATCTAAGATGTTTTCTGTACTATTGTTTCATTTCATGAATGCTAATATGCGTACAAAGTGAACAATAATATTTTAAGTGGTGGATTCGCCCCGTAAATACGCTTAGCCGTGCTCACCGCTCTTTCAGTATCGAAAATGTCACCCTACGCGCTATTGAAAATGTGTACTTGATATGGCCATAACAACGTAATTACGCGGCAGAAAACATTGCAGAGGAGTGTAAAATTTCTATTTTATAAGAGAACACATTTTTTATAAAAAAAATGACGAAATAAAAAAAAAACCGTCGGCTATGATATTTTGCACCTGGGCAAAAACTTGCCAACCTTGGCCTTTCACACTGTTCGAACTCACCGTTCCGAGTTGCCCTTCCAATTCCATAGGCTAAAATCCTGCCGCTCTTGTGCTTTTGTCATTGTACAGAATGACATGGGTGGCCAGCGTGTTTTGCTATCCCCTTGACTTCTGTACTAAGAAAACCTGCACAATAAAGACACGTGGTTACTAAGGACTAGGGACAGCATTTTTGTCCGCAAGTCAAGTTTTACACTAAAGCGAATCTGCTTATTAAAGACAGCAGTATTGTATTTCGCAAAGCAAATATAGAACATAAGCTACTTTTCACGCGACAGAGTATTGTTTGCCAACACTTCATGCTTACCCCTTCCAGAGTACACCGTATCAAGCAACACTAAAGGGATTTTTTGGGATGTGTTTAGATAGGAGGGATTGGAGGGGGTCGGGTTAACTGCAATCTTCTGTTAGTCTTCCGAGTAAGCGTTACAACTCTTACTCTTCGAATTTATGGTGCATCCCAGCTTAAACTTTATCTCCAGTTTAGCACTATAAAAGACGATTTCTTGGGTAAGTCTGTATTAAAAAACAATTGCAATTAAAAGGGGGAAACAAAAACAAAGAGAATTTAACTATCGCTTTCAGAAAAAGTAAACATTATGAAAGTAGCAAAGGAAAAGTGTAAGGCAACTAGCGAATAAATTTAGTGTTAGCAAAACGAAAATTGCAAACATTTTAAAAAACAAAGAGCTTTATTCGCTATTGATCTAACGACCTGTTTTTTTTTTCAGTTTTTTATTGTATTATGTACCTTCTCCTTATTATATTAAGTGAAAGAAACAAAGCAAGAAAAGTTTTATTGTGGCTGGTTATTTCTGTTTTTTTTTATCCTCCAGGAAACCCTCTTCCTGTCTGTTAGGGACATCTCCCTATTAGGAGCAAAAAGGCTCAGTCAGTAAGGTGTTCTTAGGTTTTACTGTATGTTGTCGGAAACGCTTTGAATTTGGAAGAAATAACTGCAAAATTGTCCATGTACATCAGGAAAAAAAGTCGTTGAAATTAGAATTGTGTCCGAAGCTGGAAGCAGCATTCATGCGTCGTACAAGCAGCAAAAAATTTTTCTGGTTTAAGGGGCGGGATCGGGAATGAAAGCGCATATATAGTCTGATATCAGAGGTGTTGAAATGTTGCTTGAGATGTCAAATAATGAATTTCTGCTAAAGAATCACTCTTATTGCAATGTCAATGAAAAGCGGACCACAGCAGACTTAGCGCTTTAGCATCTGAAATGTTCCGCGAAACTAGGGGAAGATGGTGTGGGGCTGGGGAGGGAGGCAGGTGGAGGGAGCTTTAATTCACAATGGAAAAATAAAAAATTCCAGTTAAATTTTCCGTTAGCTTAAACTTTAAAACGTACGCTCAGCTGTTTTTCGTGGGAATGGATTACTGAAGTGTAGCGGAATGCAAAGCAGCTGATTGGTTATATTTCACACTTATAGCACCTTTCTGTTGTCATGCTTGTACTAGTTCTATTTTCTTCCTCAAACCTTGAATACGGAGACAAACAACTTACAATTAAGAGAGAGAGGGTGGGGTATAATTATAAAAAATTTGAATGTCAGTTTTTGAAGAATGAGTAAAATATTGCTGTTGTTTAAATTCATTGAAATATACACATTTCATTTAATATCAAATAGTATGTTTTTATGAGGTTTGCGCCCGGTAGAATTTTTATTTACTATGTGATTGTACTTACATTTGGCAACCACAAATGTTTTTACTTCTGTAGTTCTGTTTTTGTCGGCGGCCACTTTCTAGAATTAGTTTTTACATGCATTTCCAACTCAATTTGGTAGCAGGTTTTAACATGATACACACAGCACTGTCCTGTTTTACAGAATATCTGATTCAGATTGAACCACTGGTATAATAAACGGATTAGTAGTTAGACTTTTACCTTTCGAATGAATTCGGTTGAGAAAACTTATAAAGAAATGACGGCAAAAAACTAGCAAAAATAATAAAATTCGATTTTGCTAGAAACATATTTGCAAGCTGGCTTTAAAGGGGGTGAATAATATTTGAAAAGTTTTTAACAAATCAAATCATGGACTTTTAGATTTTGTTTTCTCTTACAATGTCTTAATAGTTTAACCAAAAAATTGCAGACACCCCAATTGGAACAATCGAAAAGTACGAATTGGCTTATGATTTTGCTTTAACCTATAAATCAATGCTGTTTTTACGGTTCTTTACATTAATAAAAAATGGAAAATTAGACACTTTTGATTTAATAACTGTTCCATCTATCTAAACATCTATAATAAATGCGTGACATGCACAGTTCTATATTTAGTTGATTTACAAATGCAACACGTAACTAGACTGATTTCGCCACCGAGTGACGAAATAAACGCTTGAAAACACTCTAAACTTCAAGGTCACCTAAAGTTATGCCTTACGAATGCCGAAGAGGGTGTGGAGGTCTAAAATGAGGTCAAAACTGCTTTATCTCTTACTATTTTTAGGATACAGTGCAACTTCAAATTTGGCCTTGAAAGTTACCTTGAGATCGAGGACACCGAAAGGAGTCTAGGCGGTCTCCCCCCGGCGGTCTGCCCCCGGCGGACTTCCCTTATCAACTGGCGACCTCTCCCCGTAGGCTGACTCCCCCGTTCTTCTTCCCCTTGGCAGTTTTTTTTTGAGTCAGTAAAACTTAAATCATCAAAACTTGTACATTTCATTCCTTTTTTTAATTTTCAACCTCACCTTTCATCTACTTGCATAATTATCAATAGAAAATGAATCTGCAAATAACATACTAGAACCCATTGTAAGATAATTTCTGCTTTCCTCGTATAGTCGTAATGAATTCCATCTTGATGTGATAATTTGGCTACTTTTTGATGGACTTTTTATAGAGCCATTTACGTTCTCCGGACGCAAATCTGATGTCCATAAATAAACCAAACTACTGCGGAAAAACATCATCATCAGTAGTCTACTCTGGCGGTGATGGCTAAGAAACAATTGCTATTCTTGTCCATGTAATGAGCCTAACACTAGATCCGACGTTTCATTGATTCAGTCAAAAATTCAACATATCAATCACTTAAATGAACAGATGAAACAAAACAGCAATTCCCCTACGGTGCCATGCAATCAGCATTAGATCAGACATTTCATTAATTTGAAAATTCAATACCAATCACTTGATTACATAGATTAAAAACATCGATAACCCTTTGGCCTTCGTACATCAGTAAGGAAAGTAAGTTTGGATGGGAGAAAGAAAAAAGGAATGAAATGTACAAGTTTCACTGATGTAAGTTTCAAAAAAATCTGCCGTGGGGGAGAAGGACGGTGGGGAGACCACCTGAGGGGTGGGGGTGGGGAGACCGCCAAGAGGGTAACCGCGGTGGGGAAACCGACGGGGGTGGGGAAGTAAAAGTGGGAGACCGCCTGTTCCCACCGAAAGGTATATCATATGCACCGTTGAGGAGAGGGTGAAACTCGAAATGAGGTCGATATGGCTCTTCTCTTACCGTTTCGCTATACAGGGCAACTTCCAGTTTTTAACTCGAAAAGGACCTTATTTTCAGTGTCACCAGAAGTTATACCTTAGTTAACGTCTTAGAGGCGATGGAGGCCGAAAATGAGGTCAAAATTGCTCCACCTCTTATAATTTTTGAGATAAAGTGCAACTTCAGGCCTTAGACTCAAAAGTGAACTGGAGATCAAGGTCACTGAAATTTGTACCTAACCTAACGTCCTAAAGTAGGTGGTGTTCCTGGGTCTGGTATGATTTTTTTTCTGGTTGGTCGTATCAAGCACATAAATTACACTTACTTTGGGAAAGCAGTTATTCTTTATCCTCTATAAAACTATGTGAAACACTCCTTTTCAAAGAACTAACAACAGCAACTTGTAATCGTATATGTCAGGTGAATGAGTTTTAAACAAAACCTTAAAAATTGAAAAAAAATCAACAACTTGTTCTCTTTGCAATGAAAAGCGCACTGCCAGCTGCTTGTTAAAAGCCACATAAGCACAATCTCTGTAAAAGCAGCATCGCAGTAGCTGACATTTAGCCTTAAAGTATCGTCCAGTCACAAGCGAGTATGCCCTATGCTTATGCATGCACTCACAGACAGTAATGCTCTGCAAAGGATGACCGTGAAGACTAAGTATTCAGGACGGGCATTTTGGAGGATAGGGGTGGTCGTTTTACAGGGCACTGGGTGGTTAAAATTTTTTAGCGGTCAATTCATATACAATTAAGCTGTCTGCATATTATGTATCAAAATCCCGCTTTAAAACCGACCAGAAAAACAAAGCGGAAAATGACGTCATTATGACGCCATGCGTTAAATGTAACGTTACCACGATAAGTAGTCTCGAAATCTCTAGGTCCAGCCGTTTTCGAGATATTCAACTTTGAAATATCCGTGACGTCATATGGAGTTGATGACGTCATAGGTTAATAAAAAATCCTATGGCACCATTTCACATAGTCAACTGTAAGTTTGCCAAGTTTCATTCGCCTAGCTTAAACCGGAGATGTCTGGAAACCCACGCAAAAAATGAAATTCGGCTAAAAAAGAACAAAAAACTAATAAAAAAGGAAAAAAAGATACTTTTAGTACTTTAAGCCCACACTTTCCACACCGAGTAAAACAAATATGTTTGAAAAAATTACGTTTCAAGCGGAAACTCTTGGTACTTTGCATAACCGATGTCAAGTGTTATTGGGACAACTCATAAGGATATACCACAAAATTTTTTTTTATACCCCAAAGATGTTTTTTTAAGTTACTGTATATATATATATATATATATATATATATATATATATATATATATATATATATATATATATATATATATATATATTCGCCTTGTGAAATGTCTGCATACTCATATAGAGCATAATAAACAAGAAAAAAGCCGTTTTTTGTATTTGGGGCAAGAACTGTCCATTAGATTGTGTAAAAAAAACATTCAAAATGAGCAAGCTATTAATAAACTCCGAAGATAACTAGCAGATTAAGCATCGACCAAAGCAAGAATTAATGTCGGTCAGGTCAGGAACTCCCCACATAACCGAGGTCACCTGTGATAATTTTGCATACAATATATACGAAAATACCGACATTCACTCTTTGCGAAATTCATGGTTTAGTGACAGGCAAAAGACTGCCGTAATATTAAATGCGGAATCAACCAAAACGGTGACGGCCAAAACGGTGACAAGTGCAACCCAGACAAAACGGCGCCGCAGTTTTTTTTCAATGTTTATGTTTTTAAACTCTTATTTTCTCAAGTAAAATAAAATTTCATCTTATACTTCACTGGTGTGGATTCGTATATAATAGCAGCATTTTACTTAATCGATACAGATAAGGATTAGCTCATTAAGGCGATTACAATATCGGTCTTTCATTGTTGATAATCCTACGTCCTTTTAGAGGCATTTCTATTTTGCCTTTTATTGATGTGGATTCACGTGCAATAACGGATTAGTGGGCACAGTCGCTAAATACAATTGTCTTTCAAAAGGTACTTATTTGCCCCCCACGATGGATTATCGTATAATTGGAATTAGAAATTATCCATTTCATTTTGCCCTAAAAATTTAAATATTTCAAGTTAGGCTTATATTCAAGTAGAAATGAATTGACTTATCTGGCAACACTATTCTTTGTATTTTGACTTTCAACATTGAATTATTCATCTTCGCCGCCGTTTTGTCCGGGCTGTCGCCATTTTGGTCTTCTCCCATTTTGGCCGTCGATGTTTTGTCCGGGATTCATTAAATACATAATAACTGATTTCAGACAGTAGTTTGTGAAGTTCTGGCGCGTTTATAAATAAGTGCACGTTCTTTTTCCCAGTTGACCTACAGGAATGTAGGAGGTCTGATTTGGCTTAGATATCACAACTTGTAACGTTTTATTTGGATATGCTAGGAGGTTGTAAAGAAAAGCTATAGCGCAAATCTAATTTCGCGATGATAATAGGATGAATCCAGCTTTTGTCAGTGTTCTCATTTAGGTATTTTCGTACACCCTGTTCGATATGCTGACTACAGTCCTGTACTTTTTTCAGATGCATGCTTGTCAAATGACAGATATAAGGCAATGCCAATTCACAAGAACTTTCCTTCTCTGTTAAATACAAGGTGCATATTGGATTTATAATTGGCCAGTATGTTAGTCCAGATATGGTAATCATCAGCGTATAACCATATTTCAGGTAGGTGGGCCAGTGTTCCAAAAGATTCGGTTAATTTTTTTCAAAGCCATCAGGTTCAAATTTGCTACCCTGTGGCATACCGCATTCAAAGAAAAACATTAAAACTGTGCACTTATCTATGCAAATGTTTCATTTTTGTTCAAGTCATTCAGCTCTTTTGTCAGTAGAAACGAAAACGAGAGTTAGCTCCTTTTTGTTTTTCACCCCATTCTCTAATTACAGTTTCAGAATACTGAGGAAGAAGAAAATTGTGCGAATCGACGGAATAAAATAAATTCCTCGCGCAAGTTTGAAAAAGCCGGAGTTTTTTTCAGAACATCCAAATAACAAATATAGCGTTATAAACGGTTGCAAGTGTACATATACTGAGTAAACAAATGACATGCGCTTGTTTGGAACACACTGCCCTATTTGCAAAGCCCCATGTTTACGTAAACCAATGCACATGGACTACTAGTCTTACCTGTTCACTATGTGCACCCTTGTCGCCCGGCTAGGACGTAAAAGCGCTAAATAAACATCAAGAAAAAGCGCAAAAAGAAGGTAGTCAAAAGTGCAAATTCCTTAACTTGATAAAATCGGTGATTTTTTTCAATACACCAGGAAATGGGTAACACAGTTGTGTTCCTGAAATAACTTCTGTGGTAAACGGTGCCGTGCAGACGCACTGTGCTGAGAATTATCTATCCCGTTGCTGAAATTATAACCCGCTGTTCATTGTCATCAGCATCATAACAATGGTTGCGAATCATTTCACTCTCATTTCAATCGGGAGTTTTATTCACATATTCCGTCGAATTTTTCATTTCTGCAAGTCGCTTGTGGTATTCAAACCACGAATTACCTCACCATTGGGAGCCTGCCTACGCCAAAACCAGCCACAAAGCAAGGGCAAGAAAAACTCCAGTTCCTCAACAAACAACATACAAAGATGAGAAATCACGAAATAACCCGCAAAGACTTTACTGGAAGTATCGGGCATAAATTTCAAGCAGTCAGCTTGTAAGTAGGATTTAAAGTCGCTTTGTGAAGATCAACACAGTATTTGAAGCCACTTTGTAAAGATGGAAGCAGTAGTTTAAATCACTTAAGACAATTGTTTGCGATTTATTCCGTAGGCAGAACTCTCAGAGTTTGGCTAAATGTCTGTGCCAACTGTGTTAACCAACGTTGTCGTTTTAACAGTTGTATCTTAACCTGTGATTTTTTGCGCTTTTGTTACATATTTGCGCTTTTCGTCCTTTATTACGTCCCAAGCTTGCCCTTTTGAGTTTTTACCTGTCGCCCAGTTAGATTAAAATACAACAGGTGTCTGAAATAGCAAATGCTACGCATTTGACATGCACAGAAGATCAAAATACATGTGATCTATCCCCTACCCCTCCATTTAATTGTGTTTTCTCCATTTTGCTTTAATTTTGGTACTAAATTTTCCCGAGAATTTATTTTCGAGACTCAACGTGCCTCTTGAAAATAGCGAAAATAAATTCATCACGAAAATTTCTTCTTCTACGGTGACGCTGTAGATACAAACTTCCCTGCTCCAACGATAACTTTGCTATAGAAACCAATGATGAGAGGCTTTTGTTTGCACACGGCATCGGGATATCTTTTGAGGTCATATATTTGCACACGTCGCCGGGATATTTTTTGAAGTCATATGTTTGCACACGGCCCTGGGTTATCTTTTAACGTCACATGTTTGCACACGCCACTGAGACATCTTTTGACGTCACATGTTTGCACACGGCACTGGGATATCTTTTGACGTCACATGTTTGCACACGGTACTGGCATATCTTTTGGCGTCACATGTTTGCACACGGCACTGGGATATCTTTCGACGTCATATGTTTGCACACTGCACTGGGATATCTTTTGATGTCATATGGCCCATTGCTCCTCCTTCGTTAAGGGTCAGTAATTGAACCCTACTGTCATCCGCATAATTTAATTTCAAATGGCTAATTGAATTATCAGCATTTACTCCTGGGCTTTTATTATGGCATATTTCACCATCTTTACTATTTAATACCCATAATATTTTATATAATATTAGACACATCCGGGGGGGGGGGCACTCATGTATAAATTGGTTACCATGTGTGTCCATGACTTTTTGATACAGCCCCTAGACGAGGAATGCTAATTTTGAAATAATATTCCCCTTTTTAACTAAACGCGGAGTGAAATTCCGAAATAATCACCCCCTCCCCCAACTTTTTATGGGAAAACGCCGAGTACTGAATGACAATAAGCCCTTTCCCCCTTTAACGAAATTGACACTAAGTGCGGACCGCCGCTGGTCTCAAAACCCCCTTTTGGGAACACATTGTAATAACTTTCCTAGTGCCCGCCGCCCCGCCCCCAACCCCCCCCCCCCCAACCCCGCCCGGATGAACAACGTCTTTTACAGTTTCAAGCAGAGGCCTGCGTAACAAAGGTAAGAAAGTTTAGAAAAGACAGGCAGTTTTTTTCTTTCTATACAATTTATTGCATTAAAATAAAACATTTACATCTATTTTTGCATAAACAATTTCAACATCTTATAGTGCTTTCATGACTACCCTGTAAAACTGGCAAGCTTGAGTATGCATGATTTGCAAAGTGTAACATTGAATTAGTGAGCGTTCGTTTTAATTTTCTTGTTTAACAAAACAATACATAGACTGGAAGCCTGCAACTCCGTCTCACACTGCACGCGGATGATGCAACGAAGTGGCTATTCACACAATGATGAAACAGTAAGTCGTGTTCCAAGTAGGCAATCGCACATTTGTTACATATTCGACACTTTGAATTTATACTTATCATACAGTTATTAATCTAGTATATCTATACGCTGTCTCAGTTTGTGGAGTGAAGGGTAGTTGTAAAACTAGACCGATGTTGAAAACCCATTAATAAAACTGTGCGACAAGCGCTCAGTGCAATAAATGTCATAACATTTTGCTCTTGTAGCAACTTGTCTCTGTGTACCAAGGAGACTACGACAGGCTTATTTTATATTTTTTTATATTTTATTTTATGTTTTGTTGACTAAAGAAACCTGTCGATAAGATACCGCGGAATTAAAATAGCATTGCTTGGGCTTCGTGAACAAGCCCAAAACTTGACTGGACACAAGCAGTGAAAGCTTTCAACCTTAAAATATTAAAAAATATCAACTAATATGTGCCAAAAACTCTTCATGTAACCAATACCTGAACTTAAGAAAGGAAAAAAGTTAAGACAATTTTTTAAGGGGAGTTGTACAAGCACAAGCTTTTATCATTAATTTACAAACATCGGCATTGCGTACTGAACACGTGCTTTTACGTGTTCAAACATAAAGAACATGTGATCTGACGTATCAAACTTCATGAACACGTGCTTTTACGTGTTAAACACGTGTAGATCATGCAGACTTCACTTTCTTCTAATGAATCCTGTGTCAGTCATTGAATCCAGTCAAGCGTGTCATACGTGTCATTCGTGTCATACGTGTCATGCGTGTCATACGTGTCATAAGATCAAGGAGTATTTCTGCATTGATTTCTCGCATCATTATTGGCTGGTTGAAGTTTGAAAACATGTCAATATCAAAATTATTTCAATATGCACCTTAACAAATTTTTGCGATCACAATTTTTCCGCACTTTTTGTGACGCATCAGTTCCAAAATAATTTCAACTTGCCACTCAGAAGTTTATGAGAATATTTAGTGTTTGCAAACGCTTTTTATTTTGCTATATTAAAATTAAATGTAAAGAACATTTAAATTCGAAATTCATTTGCTGAGAAACAGTTCAGAAAGATACAACATGGAGTACATTCAACTATTTAAAGAGACATGTCGAGTATAGGCATGAAGGACAACCGCCTGCCAACCCGAAAGACTAAACAAGATTAAAACAGCACTGTCCTGGGACATTGTGGCTAGCCGAGATCTAGTTAATCATGCATCAAAAGCCTTGTACGATGGCCAAAAAACGTATGTTTATCAAGAAAACAATCTAATTAAACTGTAAGAAAATAACCATTTGAAAAAAAACTGGATGCCTAAAACCTTTGAAATACTGGCATTTGCCTAGTTTTGAGAAACAGTCTTCTAAAACTCAAAAGCAATCCAATTAAAACAGCATGGACCACATACCAACATTCACACAGATTGAAAAAAAAAACAATCCCGTCAAAACTGTAGGAGGAGAAACATTTTGAAGATTCGCTCAAAAAAAAAAAAAAATACCACCATTCGTCCAGTACCGCAAAAAAAGTAAAATGCTCGAAATGGCCCATCTTGGAAACATTCATACAAAATTCATGCAAAATTTGAAGTGACTCCTATTAAAAGTGAAAGAAAAAAAAAGAAAGTTTCAGTAAGGCATCTTTTGGCGTCTCGCCGTCAGGACTACAATAGGAACATTTGTGTAAGAGAAGCAGCATTTTCAATCAAGTTTTAAAAGGACCGACAGACGGCGGATGCCCTCTCCTGATATGACTAGACCCTCCCAATGAAGTCGGGAGGCCTAAAAAAGAAAGAAAGAAACCAAGAACAAGAACAACAGAAAGAAATAAGCGTCCAAAAAACGATAAAATACAGCAATGTACATACAAGTGGACAACTGTTTACTCTCCGATCACTGAACCAAAAATAATACAAGAAGAAAATCATACGCATTTCCACAGTACAGAACTTAAATCTTTTTCTTATGTCTAGTTTTTTAATTTAATTTTTTTTAATATGTTATTTACATAAATTTGAAATTATGATTCTGAAATTAACAACAAACTCCATGGAGAAAGAGGAAAGAGAGATACAGAGGCAGAGAGAGAGGGAGAAAGAAAGAGAGAGAGAGAGAGAGAGAGAGAGAGAGAGAGAGAGAGAGAGAGAGAGAGAGAGAGAGAGAGAGAGAGAGAGAGAGAGAGAGAGAGAGAGAGAGAGAGATTATAACCCAAACACAAAAGTAAGACTGTACATAAAGGTATTGACATGGAATAAAATCAAACACTTAGGGGTGGAATCAGACGCTTGGGGTAGAATCAGACACTTAGGGATAAAACCAGACACGCAGGGGTGAAATCAGACACTCGGGACATTGGAACGTTATTTCCATAAACAAACATCCCTTAACTGTCAAGGAAACAAGTCCTGTTTTATGGAAATGTGAAAATATTGAACCAAAGAGAGTAGCTGTTAAGTCTATCCCCTCCCCCCCTCCACCCCCCCGCTGTCCTGTTCCACAATTTTAAGGGTGGGGCGGGGGGGAGGGGGTATGGGGCAGACTCGCATTTGCGAAGGTTCAGCTACAATTAATTAATTAATTAAAAAACAACAGTTCGTTTACACAAGTGTTTATGAAGAGCATTTAGTTCACTCATTGGCCAAACGAGCCCCCCCCCCCACCCTCCGCCTCTAAAAAGCAAGTCCAATTGCCTCACGAATAGACAGACTGGCATCTGAGTGTGGCACCCAAGACTGGCACCCAAGACTGGCACCCAAGACTGGCATCTATGGATGGTTAAGTGTTAATCCTCTGGATCTAAAGATCTTCATGGATTCATCCACTACAGTCACATCAATAGCAAGTAAAATGTAATGGTCTCAAGTGGTTGCTATGGAGACCATATCTCCCCGCAACAAGGCACCATCGGTGTCTGGGCTGGAGCTCAAAACAGGGGCGCCTTCGTTTCCGGTTTGGTATGAGCTGTGGAGGGAATATGGCACTTGGTTTTGTTGTCGGTCCGTTTTCACGTATGTGTAGTCCGAGACAGTTTCTCCCAATGATCCATACATAGTCTGGATCGGATGCGGATGACTCATCGGGCTGTCGCTCATCCGGGGCGGATGTTTGGCTAGTACGGCGGATGTCTGGAGATCACTCTGGACTGGATTCTGGAACGTTCCCAGCATATCTGACGTCAGCTGCTGCAAGAAACTGCTGCTGCCGGGCTGCGGGGGTGACGTCATCATCATGCTCGGCTGCTCCATCATGACGTGGCTGCTTGTGATTGGTCGGCTTGATTGAGCACCGAGAGGGGTGCTTTGGAATGACGAGAGTAGCGTGTGCAAGGCACTGGTGTTGTTCTTCACCTCTTCTGCTTTTATGTGACTGGCTGAGGTGGAGGGAGTAGGCGACTCCGACAGCTTCGAATCTATACCAACATATAGTTTGCTGAATTTGTATTTAGTGTATGAAGAATAAAATGCCTCTGGTGTTTACAGCACTGTTGGGTGACACAAGCACAGTTGATAATTCTCTCTTCATTAAAAGCTGCACTTATTATCTATGAATACAGGCCCGGAGCAACTTAATCCAGGGACTAGGGAGGCAGGGGAGGGGGGGCGGGGGCAGTCACATACATTTAGGCTACCAAGTACCCATGACGTTATGAAAGGAGCCCTAATTTCGGAGTGCTTAGTTCGAAAAAATACCCCTTTTTTAAATCAAAGCGCGGACTCCCCTTAAATTAATCCCCTAAATGCGGACTGTTAAGTAGGGTTAAAAATAACCCTTTCCACCAAATTATACAATTATGACTGCAGGAGCAGTTGGAGGACACGTTAGTAAAATGACGCAACGAAAACTAGATACTGTCACATGGAGAAGTACATGCCCTCCTTCCCCCCCCCCCCACCAACTGCCCCCTCTCCCCCCCTGCCTCCTTTGTGCTGGACGCGCACTGCAGTTCGGAATGAAATCCCTTGTGTGGGAAACGCGGAGGATGAAAATTTCCCCCCTGTTTAAACGAACCTGGCACTCCGCGCTGACCGGGTCTAGCACCAAAATTACCCTCTTTCTCTACGTTTTGTGGTCGCGCATATAGTAACACATATAATGCCAAGTGCCCCCCCCCCACCCCACCTGTCCTCTCCCACCCACAAGAATTTAATGTTATCCACTGGCCAAACATTTATGAATAAGGACCCGGAAAACTGCTAAAAACAAGCAAACAAACAAACAAACAAACAAACAAACAAATCAACTAGAGCAGTGTGCATAGCCCACATATTCCCCACAGGCCCCCATCAGTTAAACACGGCCATCAATAGCCAATCAAGAACTGAAATTTATTAAGTCCAGCTGGTCAATTTTCCTTGGACTAATCTGGCCCATCTATGTTTGTTCCCATAGAAACTACATACCAAGTTTCATGAAAATCCTTGCAGGAGATTTTAAGTTATCGTGTTAACAAGCTCTTGATGACAGACCGACAGATTGACAGACCGACAGACCGACCGACAGACCGACCGACCGACCGACCGACAGACCGACACGCGGTCGATCGCAAATATTCCCCCTGTGGGGAATAAACAAACGAACGAACAAACAAGCAGGAACACCAAGACGCCGTAAATCTTACCCTCGGAATCTTGGGCAGTGCCTTCGCTTGGCTCCGCCCCCTTGCGCCGCCTCCTTCCGGTCTTTGGCTTCCGTTTCCGGGTCTGAATGCCCTCCTTCTTCATCGTCAATGGTCTGTTCACCTGTTGTGTGAAAATAGTCTCTAGAATCTAAAGGTGACATTTATGAGATTGGTGACTATGCTGGCAGCGTTACCGACTTTAAAAACAGTGTTTAACATCAGTTAATGAGATTTTAATAAATGTTTTTTTTTTCTAAATAAAACAATCTCTCAAAAGAAACACATAAAAAAACTCTCAAGGCATGTTTATATTTTATTTCTAGGTCTTAATTTGAAGGGAAAGAGTGACACTATTCGACCGTGACGATTCTGTGAATCGAGTAATCCGCAACATCAGACCAAGAGTAAATCCAATCCCCAAATGGTCCCTCTTTACTTATCAAATATGATAAACCCACGATACCAGGCCTTGTGCACAGCGAAGGGGGGTTTTTCTTGTATGTAAAAAAAAGAAAGAAAAGAAAATATCACTGAGTCATATTTTGGTCGAAAGGATCAAAGCGACTTTCTTTGATGTGGAATTGATTTTCTTTTATTGGTACATTATTTTCAATAAATATTGGAATTCCTCCAACTCAGAATTACCTTCAGCATTAAAGGAATGCGGCACGGAGCCAAAGGGATGAGTGCCTTGCTGTATATATAATGACAATAAACATATGGAGGGTGTGGGGCGAGGGGGGGGGGAGGGGAAGGAGGGGAAAGGGGTCATCAAGGCCTGAAACAAAAGGTCCGTCTTCCATAATCACCATGCACAATGTCAAAATGTTAAAATTTTGGTGTTCATATTTAAATCATTTAAAAAAGGTTCATTGTGATAATATTTTTGGAAAAGCATTTGAGAGCCCGGTAATGGCTTGCAAAACGTTGCACACGGGCTCCCCGCCGACGTTACGGCGCCACAGGGCGGCGGAGGGGGTAGGAGGGTTGAGGAGATGGGGGAGGGCGGACGTGTACCTGGTGGAGCTTGAAGTAGAGTCCGCAAGCGTTGCACGCGGGCTCCCCGTCGGCATTACGGCGCCACAGGCCCGGGGGTGGGGGGATGACAGGGGGTGAGGGGTGGGTGGGGAGGGCGGACGTGTACTTGGTGGAGCTTGAAGTACAATCCGCAAGCGTTGCACACGGGCTCCCCGTCGGCGTTACGGCGCCACAGGGCGGGGGAGGGGGGAGGGGGTAAATGTACCTGGTGGAGCTTGAAGTACAATCCGCAAGCGTTGCACACGGGCTCCCCGTCGGCATTACGGCGCCACAGGCCCGGGGGTGGGGGGGATGACAGGGGGTGAGGGGTGGGTGGGGAGGGCGGACGTGTACCTGGTGGAGCTTGAAGTACAATCCGCAAGCGTTGCACACGGGCTCCCCGTCGGCATTACGGCGCCACAGCGTGGTCGTTGACGTGTTGCAGTTGGCACAATTCAGCCCTGCTCTCCGTGAACCCTGCTGATAAAGAACAGCAGTTTGTACTTACGTCATTCAATTGCGCACATGACGTCATCACCTTGGGCATATGACGTCATCAACTTGAGCACACGATATGATATACCTGAGCACATAATAATTTATTTAAGCGCATTACAAACACATTCCTGATTCACCAGCAATATCGCCATTAAATTTTAACACCACGAGACCATCTACATTGTTTTACTATGGCTGGAAAAACTCACTTATTACATGAAATAATAAAAAAAAGTCGGTTTTGGTAAATACAGAACCTATGATCTTCTCCCAGATTTTGGCTTATAAAAAATGAGCTTTATTTTTTATTCATTTTTTTTGTTATTTTACTCATTGTTCCGTTACAAAATTAAATAAATGAATTTGTCACATAGATAAACAGAACGCCATATATGGCAGAAAATATCACAGCCAATTGTCACCAAGCAAATTGTCGTGCGCAGGAGTAGTTTTGTTTTATTTATTTTTAATAAAAAAAACTAGATATCTTATCTCTTTTCTTATCTCCTTTCTTGGCATAGCCCTTTTTATAACTTTCTTATTTCTTTCACATCTACGATTTTCTACCATTTCCTTTCATTATTTCCTATTTTTGTCGTTATCTTTTTTCATAACGACCAGTAAAATTGTGTTAAAATATGTCTATGGAGCCTCGTTATCAACATGACCTTGCCATTTGTATGCTCTGGTCTTTTTTATATTAAACGATCAAAGAAAAGGAAAAGGTGACCGGAAATGAGCTGCACATCTTGTGGTCATTTGTTGTTGATTCGCGCATGGGATTTGAAGTGTCCTCTGTGTATTTAGAAGAACCTACTCGTGGACTCGTAGACTGTCTCCACTCCGCCGCTTTTATAAAGGGGGAGGGGGGAGGGGGGGAGGGGGAAGCGGATGTCGTGGTCTCGATTTGCTCAGTTTAACCACAATTAGTCTAATTAGTCGGAAATTATGTGCAATAAACTCTAATCACTGATCTTTATTCAATGATTACCATTTAAATTGAAATGAATACTAAGTACTAAGTAATACTAAGTAAAACTTGTTTTGGTGCTGAATGACATTTGACATTAAAATATTTTGTATTATTTTGCACCTATAAATATTCATAAGCTCTCATCCAATGAGAAGGTAGAAGTGTGTAATAATTAGCTATGTGACGTCAACGTCAATTTTTTAATTTTTTTCTGTTCAGGGCATTAACCGTCTTGTAAAAGCTGCATTTTTCGTTTCGTCTTTTTTGTGTGACGTAATCAAGCGAACTAGTGTTTTCAGCGCTCTTCCGACAACGCACAGGATGGGTGATATGAACTCATATACTCCCAACGTTATATCCGGACAATGTGTCCTCCCAACGTCATATCCGGACAATGTGTCCTCCCACCGTCATATCCGGACAATGCGTCCTACGACAATTTACTCAAACGACAAAACTCACTGACATTGTGGCCCAATAAACTGACCACGTCTTGAGACCGTCCCTAAATTGCAACAGTCCCTTATATTCAACCGCTGCGGACAGAAATATAAATTTGAGGGATCACGAATTTACATAGGTTTAAAATCTTGTGCTAACCGGCAGATATTAGCAAGCTCAAAGATACACCTACTGGACAAACGACAATCCTTTGCCTACTAGGCAAGTCACCATTTAACTGTGTCAGACGTAAATACTGAAACATTACACCAAAAATATCGTAACAAAACTAAGCAATTTTGCTTGATACTTTTTTTCTCAATGTTTTTCCTATTCTGCTTTAATTTAAGGCGACTTTACACCTGTTGCCTTGGTGACTGACCTGGATATCACAGCAAACATTTTCCTGTATGATCATTGCACAATGATGCTGAATTAGCATTCGATTTTTTTTGTCACTATGGTGACAACAAACTTAAGAGTGGCGGCGATTCGGCGTCCACTTAATATCTTACCGAAACAGGAAATACTTGCTGGGATATTTTAATGTGATTATACAGAGGTACTGAGGAATTAAGCAGTCACGGGCCATTCACTTCATGAGCACAAAAACCTTATCAATTTTCTGCTAGTGTCATTCCCCCCCCCCCCCCCCCCTTAAATACCCTCAGATTCACTTGAACCGAACCCACTCCCAGACTCGATCCCTGGGGTTTTTAATGATTTTCATAGCAAATTTATTTTATTTTTAAAAAAAAAAGCTTGCGTGCGTACTGAAGTGAAAGACCTTTAAAGCAAAGCAAGTTCAATATTATTTATTTACATGGTGAGGCCAAAGTACAGTGTAGTGCATGTGGGTTCTCGTCAAATCTCGTACAAAGCGATAAACCAGTAAACGAACGCCGATGCGCACGGGGAAATATCAGGATTTCAGTATTAAAAAAAAAAAAACTCTTTATGTTGAATATTTCGTCTTCAAGACGACTATAAAAATATTTTCGATTTATTTTAAGTCTGGTTATAAAAAACATATGTAATTTTAATCATCGCTGGATACTGTGTCCAAATAATCGATGAATTAGTTCAGTACTGGTTTCAGTATTTCTGTACTGGTATATCAAAGCTTCTAGGACAACTGGTGATGGTTATTTCTTAGCTGCGTGCAAAAAGGGGGCTATTTTCAGCCGAGGAAGAATTTATTCACAGCTACAAGAGGCGGGGGTGTGTTTTTTCTTTATCGTGATGACGTCATCATTACATACCATGCGCCTTTGTGGTTTAGTTATTGGTCGGTTAACACCATTCATCTTATGATATAACCCACATGCATTACATAAATAGTGCCCAGTGCCGTCGCGCCGCCACAGTGGCGTGGAGATTGCTCCGCAGTTCACACACTCGCGGCCATCTTGAAAATAGTCCGGATCTAAAGCAAAAGAGAAACAATAGTGCAACTACCAGAACTACACCAACCACTACTTACCAGCCATTCGAAATCGATCGAATACCAATTTTGATAGATAATCACCCATCCCCCTCCCCCCTCCCCCCCCCCAAAAAAAAAAACTGAATTCAAAAGAAAAAGAAATGAATTTTTGGATTCGATCGATTTCGAATTGGGATATAAAGTGAAACAACATGCAAGTATATCTTTTAAAATGTCTACCTTGTTGATATTTTGGGTAGATTTAGATTTGGTCTGTTTGTCTGGTGCGTTGTCGGCCCCATTGTAGGACTGGTTGATTTGTTGATTTATTGTGCTGTTCGCCAAATAGTCACGCAAAATGGAATCTGAAACAAAATTCACCCTAATGCTTCTTTCCGGAGTGACGTGAAAATGTTTTGTGAAGCGCTGATTTTAACAAGTCGAAAAAGAGAGACGTTTTTTTAAAAGCGGTCTTTCAGATCATATTTTTTGCCATGCACATGGACGTATCAAAAATGTTTATAATGTTTTGTACTTATTTGTCTTGCGCTTCGATGAGAAGAGAAGTGTAAACTTCAATGTTTATTCAATGCCATTTTCGCGCATTGACATTGCGGTAGCGCGTAAATAATCTGGAGCACTCTTCATTGTGCATAAATACGGTAATGGCGCAGGGTTTTATTGACTCCAAACAAACAATTCATAAGATCAAAATTTGTTACAGAAAAAGTCAATGCCACATCTAAAGACTAAAATGGCCTGTAAATAGATCACTCGACACAATGAAATAGACTTGTTTATTCACATCTAAGGATTAAACGAATTATTCGCCTCTAATCCAATGAGTTAATTATTTGAGCATCTTTCGTCGCTATTGACCTTAAGGAAATAGAACCGACATAACCACAAGATATATATACACAGTGATGATACAAGTTTTATTCCAATAGATTTAGGTTCTTTAAATAAAACATTACACATCTACAGACAACGCCGACGACTAAATAGTAATATTTAAGATCAAAGGAAAGGAATGACAAGGCAGGCTTGAAACGTTGTGCTTACTTCCCAACCAGATTAAAGAAAGGAATAAAAAAGATAAGCCTTCTTTTTTCTCTTCTAAAATTTGAACACCTTATTTAGCCAATATTCCAAGACAAGGCAATTTGAAAATTAGGCCGTTTCCGAGTGGTTCATTCTGCCCAAGTATGAGATCAAACTTTAACTTGATACGCTAGATTTGGCAGTGTATGTAATTATTTAGTGTGGTACGACTTTACTCATATCCGGCTCTAAAAATGCAACTTTTTATTGGTTAATTCAGAAACGGTATGGGTCGTGGAAAATTCAGCTCACCTTTAGTGTCGGTTTTTATTAGATTGGTAGTCAACGGATACGGCGTCTGGTTGCCATAGTAACCACCGGGTTGCTGCATTCCCATTTGCTGACCCATCATCTGCGTTGATATCTCGCCCTGTGACGTCATAATTATATTATTTCGAAGTTCCTGATTGGTCACATCATCCGGAGGGGCGTAACCTGTGGACACCGGCTGGCTAAATCTCATTTGCATATCCTGAGCTCCAGTGTAGTTCCAGGCATTCACTGCAGATGGCGCCACTTCATTCGCCGCATAACCATACGGATCGGAGAGAGGCGATTGTGCGTTTTCGGGTCCCCTGTAGCTATCACTTGTTAGGGGTGCCTGGTACGCCTGTGTGAAATTCGGGCTACTGAACGTCTGGATATTCAAGCCTAGAGCTCCGTCGGTGTCGGGAGCGGCTATGGAACTGCCGGTCTGTGGAATGCTAGTAAAGTTTGCATCGGTCACTGGCGCTGGGCGCTCAATCGTTTGCAGAAAGTTGTGTACATCGTATTGGTTAAACTCGGTGGAGGTAGGTCCCGGGGGCAGGAGACGGTTCTGTATACCTTCCGCCACCTAAAACAAAATATAACATCAACGTTATAATTAATTTAATTATTTTACAGAAATCAACGTTCACATTATTTCAAATTTCAACCTAAATTTTGAGTATTTTAGATCTAGGACAAACCTTTTTTTAGGAAACAAATTGTGCAAATTATACATATCAAATAAAATAAACGAAGCCGCATTCTGCAGCGAATCATAATGCTTCTTCCAATAAACCAATCAAAAACCTACCAATTGAGCTAATCTTTCTATTAAAGTATCCAGAGCAGTTTTAGTAACCATCTTTCAAACTTTATTCCTGACTACAGTTAAAAAATTCTATTATTTTTTTTGTTCAGTTATCGACTGTTGCTACACTACACGAACGAAGGAAACATCTGAATGAACGTAAATGCGCAGGCAGTTTTATAATCCGGGTAAAAATTGGAGCGAACTTGTTTGTTTTGAAAACTAGTATTATTTGAGGACAAGTGCCCATAATTAATAATGCGATAAGATAAAACGACCCCAGCCATGGTCTTTAGATAACGATCGGTGCGAGGATTTTAGATAACGATCTATCGGATGTTGAACATTTTTCGATAAATTACCTATTGTTCCTCAGGATCTTATCTGTAATCTGATATCAAGGCTGAACTGTGACGTCACTTTGGATTAAAATCAAAATCAGGTCACACTTTTATCCCTTTACTGTTTGCAATACGGCATCGAATGTATGCCCACCTTTCGAAACGACTGTGACCAATATGGTCGCAAAATTGTTGGCTGTCTTCAAATCACGACAAAACCTCTTTTCTGGGCCTATATCTTTCGTCCGCAAACCGATCTTTGCGTTTTTAACAATGTTTAGCCCCATATCCCAAATGGTTTAACTGCAACCAGGAAGGATCAATACTCGTGTGCTCTCCATCTACCTCTTCCCCCTTCTCCCCTTCTCCCTCTCCCCCTCTCCCCTCCTCCTCCTCCTCCTCCTTGACGTTTCTGGAAGAACCCTTACTGGGCATAAACTTATCGGTTTCCTTGGCAACGGCTGTTTCTTGACACTTTAGATAACATAAACCCGGAACATACTTTCAAGGTCACTGAGATACGTAATGACGCATCGATTTTTTATTTTGTTCGTAGAGAAGAAGAATAAACAACTAACAATTAATATTAATTACAATATTAATATGTGTAATAATATTAATATCAGTATTTTATTTTAAGTTTATATACTTTTAATTTATCAATTCCTTATACAATAGTCCAAGTTTTTTTGACCTTGAAGAAGGGATTTTCTAATCATATATTAAGTTCGTTTACATTTAAAAGCCACTCGTAGGTGCGTTTTGAGTCAGTGTGTACCAATGAGGGCAGATGATTGGTCACTGAACTGACTGGGCAAGGCTTTAAGCTTTTTTATCCACGGTTCGAGAAAGTTCAGTGAAACTTTCCATTTTCCAGATAAAAACAAATCGACGAGAACTGTGACAGATAAAAACGTCTCATATTACGACCTTCAGTAAACGCCACGTGGTTTCACTAAACGTCACGTGGTGTCAGTAAATATCACGTGGTTTGCGCCCGTGTCTTAGGCTCCGACTCAAAGTGATTTACGACATTCGAATAATGGTAAATCATGGCGGGAGTATTTATCGGGG
>OX457030.1:67814769-67978171 GCA_949752745.1 Protula sp. h YS-2021
AGTAGTCACAGGCTATTTGCACCGGTGGCTGTATGCATAATGTGACATGCCGCCATTTTAACTGTATAAAAAGTAAAAAAGTGGTATAACTTCCGTCATGGTTAACCGATTTGCATGAAAATTTCACTATTTGATTCAGTTTTATGTAAAGTTTTAACATTAAGTGGTTGTAGGCTATTTGCACCGGTGGCTGTATGCATGATGTGACATGCCGCCAGTTTAACTTTGTAAAAGTGAAAAAGTGGTATAACTTCCGTCATGGTTAACCGATTTGCATGAAAATTTCACTGTTTGATTCAGTTTCATATCTAGTTTTAACATGAAGTAGTCATGGGGCTATTTGCACTGGCGGCTGTATGAATAATTATAACATACCACCATTTTAATTCAAAAATGAGATAACTTTCGTTATAGTTGACCGATTTGCATGAAAATTTCACCGTTTGATTCAGTTTTGTATAAAATATTGCTATAAAGTGATCATAGGCTATTTGCACATGTGGCTGTCTGCATAATTGTAACATACCACCATTTTAATTTAAAAATGAGATAACTTTCGTTATAGTTGACCGATTTGCATGAAAATTTCACCGTTTGATTCAGTGTCACGGATGAGATCCGGAGTTTTGGGCCAGATGGGCAAATGAGTGGCCGGTAGTCAAAGAAACACAGTGAAAAGGCAGATATTTAAACAACAAGGATTTTATTTACAATAAACACCAATAAATATGACAATCCATCCAATTAAACCATCGCTATCACAGGCCTGCCCACAGTACATGCTAGATAAATAAATAAATACACAAATATATAAATAAATAAATAATAATACATAAATAAATACCCACAAAATGTCTCACACCCTGCGGCGTACCTGACACTGTTCCACGGCGAAACTCCCACAAATCGCCCGATACGCACAGTACTTTGACCCGGAACTTCACGGTAGCAAGGACGTAGCGCCCAACGTAATATGTTCCTAAAAATAAGTCAAACACATGTTTGAATGGTGGGGGGCGCGCGCCATTCCAATAACCCCACCTATGCCAAACTACTGTAAACCTAAGACATCACACTGAATTCAATGGTGAAATTTTGCATTCCAAATCGATCAACCATAACGAAAGTTATCACACTTTTCCCACTTTTTCACAAAAGTCAAAATGGCGGCATGTTACAAAAATGAATACAGCCAGTTGCGCTAATAGCCCATGACTACATTATAACAAAAACTAGATATAAAACTGAACCAAAACAGTGAAATTTTCATTCAAATCGGTCAACAATAGCGGAAGTTATCTCATTTTTAAGTTACAATGGAGGTATGTTACAATTATGCATACAGCCACATGTACAAATAGACTATGATCACTTTATAGCAAAACTATATACAAAATTGAATCAAACGGTGAAATTTTCATGCAAATCGGTCAACTATAACGAAAGTTATCTCATTTTAAAGTTAAAATGGTGGTATGTTACAATTATGCAGACAGCCACATGTGCAAATAGCCTATGATCACTTTATAGCAATATTTTATACAAAACTGAATCAAACGGTGAAATTTTCATGCAAATCGGTCAACTATAACGAAAGTTATCTCATTTTTGAATTAAAATGGTGGTATGTTATAATTATTCATACAGCCGCCAGTGCAAATAGCCCCATGACTACTTCATGTTAAAACTAGATATGAAACTGAATCAAACAGTGAAATTTTCATGCAAATCGGTTAACCATGACGGAAGTTATACCACTTTTTCACTTTTTATACAGTTAAAATGGCGGCATGTCACATTATGCATACAGCCACCGGTGCAAATAGCCTGTGACGACTTTATAGCAAAGCCTTACATAAAACTGAATCAAACAGTGAAATTTTCATTCAAATCGACCAACTATAGCGAAAGTTATCCCCACTTTGTCACTTTTTACAAGGTTAAAATGGCGGCATGTCACATTATGCATACAGCCATCGGTGCAAATAGCCTGTGACCACTTAATATAAAAACTTTACATAAACTGAATCAAACCGTGAAATTTTATGCAGATCCGTCAATCATAGCGGAAGTTATCTAACTTTTCATTTTTTACAAAGTTAAAATGGCGGTATATCAAATTATGCATACAGCCACCGGTGCAAATAGCCTATGACTCCTTAATGTTAAAACTAGATACAAACCGAATCAAACGGTAAAATTTTCATGCAAATCGATTAATTATGACGGAAGTTATCTCATTTTTTCACTTTTTATACAGGCAAAATGGCGGTATGTCACATTATGCATACAGCCACCGGGGCAAATAGCCTATGTCTACTTTATAACAAAACTTTACATGAAACTGAATCGAACAGTAAAATTTTCATGCAAATCGGTAAACTATAACGAAAGTTATCCCACTTTTTCACTTTTTACAAAAACACCCTCACAAGCCTCCAATCAACATTTTCTTACTTCCTTTAAAAAAAAAAAGTTCCACACTTCAACGGAAGTCCGTTATTTCAAATTACGAAAACAAAATGACGTTTCGTTTGCGCACACTCTGCTGTGACGTTTACCCTTCATCATGACGTCATCCCAACACGCGCGCGCTCCATCCAAAAACTGAAGCAGATAGAAACAAACAGACAGAATGACGTCACTTCCGGTCCAGACAGTATGACGTCACAAAGTGGGCTCATTCTCTCCTTTCTACACTACTCACCATTTTCGCAACGGATCAATATCTTCATGTTGACTCGGAATAAATCCATATGTATCTTATAACAGGACTCCTCTTGCGTTTTGATAATCAATAACAGAAATATCCACGGAACTTTGCGTTTCTGTCAACACTGAAAAATTATTAACCTGGGAATTGACCAGTTAGATTACTGCATTTATTCATGCAACACTCACAAATATTAATTTGCCCCTAAAAGGAAAACATCATAGAAAAACTTGAGGAGCTGTCTGCCTCTCCGCATTTTATTACAGAGGTCATTATATATATATTAAACTGCATATTTCGCCTTAAGAAAATAGATCGATATGTGACTTTCAGCTACTTTACGAGAACACATTAGCCGAGTGCTAGAGCATATTAGTTAGATATTTCACCGTCAGATATATTTAATCAATATATTTTATGACATCCAATGAGTCGTTTATATTTTAAACGTTGCTCCTCCGGCAGAATCGCAACGCGTTTTCAAAAAAAAAAAATGCCACTTAACATGAGTAAGAGGCGGGCACTCACGTCCCTGTTGATCATCATATGCATCCATGATTTTATAAAACGACTCCTAAACGCGGAGTTATTGTTAGAAGCGAAGCCTCCTTTTTGTCCAGAGGTAGTGCAGGTACGAAAGAACTCCGTTGTTGTTTGAGAAACGCGGAAAACTGAATAAAAATTACCCGATGCCCCTCTTAACGAATTTAGCACTCCGCGGACCAGGTCTTATCTGAAAATTACCCCCTTCTCTCTACTTTGTTTGGACACGTATAATATGTACCCCCTCCCCCCTCCCCCACTCCTCCCCCTCCGCCGTAACTATAGAACAGTCAACCATTACCGATATCGGTTGAAGGGATTGCCATTCTACACTATTAAAACTTAAATATTTATGTAAAACTTCCTAACATCCGAAAAAAAGCGTTTGATCTTATTACAAGAAAACAACCCACTTAATACTAAGCAAGGGCCAGATCAGAGCTCAAGGCTTTAAGAATATAACACGACTAGACCGACTAGATCTGCACGGTGGCCGATGTGAGAAGTACCTGAGTTATCAATAAACTATCAATCAAGATCTTTAATAGCTTCTTACTGTAGCAAGGGGATATTTAGTATTTAACGTGTTGTCCTCGAGAGAATAAACCAGACCTCGCGTGAGAATCAAAACAAATGGCTGACTGAAAAGATGAGGTGAATAGGGCAGAGACAGAATTCAAGCATGATATGAGCTCATTGTGACAGGGGCGGCAGAGGCAGAAGACAAGTATGATACGAGCTCATTGTGACAGGGGCGGCAGAGGCAGCAGACAAGTATGATATGAGCTCATTGTGACAGGGGCGGCAGAGACAGAATTCAAGCATGATATGAGCTCATTGTGACAGGAGCGGCAGAGGGAGAAGACAAGTTTGATATGAGCTCATTGTGACAGGGGCGGCAGAGGCAGAAGACAAGTGTGATATGAGCTCATTGTGACAGGGAGAGGCAGAAGACAAGTATGATATGAGCTCATTCTGACATGTCTTGTATGAGCTCATCATTGTGTCCTAGTTTTACACCATGTTATTTAGCAGATATTGACCATATGTTGTATATATATATATATATATATATATATATATATATATATATATATATATATATATATATATATATATATATATATATATATATATATATATATATATATATATATATATTACAGCGAATCTGTAGATCCGCTGAAAATTTCAGCGAATCTATAGATACGCTGGCTCGACCAGCGAATCTATAGATCCGCTGAAAATTTTAGCGGATCTAACAGATCCGCTGATTTTGGACCGAGAAAATTCTACAGATCCGCTGAAATGATTGACAAAGCTAAGGTACTGTTGATATTGAGTATTATCATAGCCCATAATAAAAGACAATGTTTTCATTGAAATGCCATTTGAAGCACATTGATTGCACACTAGTGTTACTTTCCATGATCGTAGATCATAGGACTTTAATTGCATAACTTGTGATCTTCTTATAAGAAAACAGTCGTACATATTATGATTCCAGTGGAGTGGTATTTGCTGAAAGGTAATTGCAATTTAACAATGCAATGAACATAATTACATTTAATTCGATCTGCTTCGGGTTCTCTGGAGTATATGTCAAAGCTCCGGAAATGTTCAATAATACAATGTTTGTATAATTTTTCAACATCTATTGGTAGGTGTTTTGGTGCACTTAATTTACATTGGCTTAATTTTGTACTCCGGTCGTTTGTCAATTCACTATATAATGGCACTCATAACTCAACTTTTTATCAAATTAACAATTAATAATACAGCTTTACAACGACTGTAACGAGAACGTGAGAGATATGGTGAGTGACTTTGAAGCCCGCTTTACAGCAGAATTATTTATACCCCACAGGGGTGGGGGGATATATGCGATTGACCCCGTGTGTCTGTCGGTCGGTCTGTCACCAAGAGCTTGTTAACATGATAATTTAAAAACTTCTGCAAGGATTTTAATGAAACTTTGTATGTAGTTTCTATGAGAAAAAACACAGATCGGTATTGTAAATGGGCCAGGCTCGTCCAAGGAAAATGGACCAGCTGGACTTGGAAAATTTCAACTATTGACGGATGTGTTTAAGTGATGGGGGCCTGTGGGGAATATGTGGACTTGTTCAAGCAGTTCACATCTAGCCTAGCGTGTACAAGTAAGAAGTAACCCTCCTCAATTGCAATTGGAGTTTCATTATTGATGAATGAGTTTTTTCGGAGTTGCTGATTATAAGAGTAAGTTTTGCTTTTAAGTCATGTACTAGTGCTTCAATGATCAGCTTCCTTAATTGCAGTTGGAGTTCCATTGTCGATGAAAGGGTTTCCTAAGAGTTATTGATTGCATGAGTGAATTTGGCTTTTAAGTAATAATCACAGGTAGAAGTTAGTATTTGGAGCAGTGGCTTATAAAAGTCTTTTATACCTATTTTCGTTGGGTACTACAACGCCAAACATCATAAGTTTTAAGGCAAAACAGATCATAAATTACTTATTTGTATTAATAATGCGGTTGTGTGTTTGTATTAGTAAAGCGGGTGCAAAATAACATCTTGTTGGATTAGAAATAACAGCACCTTTTACACATTAATACTGTATATTTCGGTAATACTACTCAATGTCAACAGTACTTTAGGTTCTTCAATCATAAGATCACAAGTTATGCAATTAGAGTCTTATGATCTACGATCATGGAAAGTAACACTAGTGTGCAATCAATGAGCTTCCAAATGGCATTTCAATGAAAACATTGTCTTTTATTATGGGCTATGATAATACTCAATATCAACAGTACCTTAGCTTCGTCAATCATTTCAACGGATCTGTAGAATTTTCTCGGTCCAAAATCAGCGGATCTGTTAGATCCGCTAAAATTTTCAGCGGATCTATAGATTCGCTTGTCGAACCAGCGTATCTATAGATTCGCTGAAATTTTCAGCGGATCTACAGATTCGCTGATTCTACAGACCCTCTGTAACATATATATATATATATATATATATATATATATATATATATATATATATATATATATATATATATATATATATATATATATATATATATATATATATAATGTGTTTCTGTTTTTTAGAACGCCGTGTCGGGATGCTTTAGCACTTGCCAAAGAGAAGTACCTCGTAGTCGGAATCTTAGAAGATTTTGAAACATTTCATTATATTGTAGAAAAAAGCATATCTTATCTGTTTGCTGGCATTCACCAGGTGTACGTAAACAGAAGTAAGTTCCTCACACAAAAAAAACTAATCTTTAAAGTATGGTTGTGTAAAGAGAGAGAGAAAGAAAGAGAGAGAGAGAGAGAGAGAGAGAGAGAGAGAGAGAGAGAGAGAGAGAGAGAGAGACTATCTTACGCAAATCGGATCAATCCCATCTCCACATACCTGCACTCCATGCCACTTATGACTTGACTTATGACTTGTAACGCCAGTTACTGACGGTTATCATCAGCGCTCGTGAAAGCTGACAATACCCACACCCCTTCTCCGAACCCTCACTCTCCGACCCCCACCCACCGGGGCACAGAAGAGTCAAGTTATCTGCAAAGAAATGCTGAACAGAAAGAAGTAAGCTATATATAAAGGATGTTTTAAAGAATTTTATGCTGCATTTACATAGTGTTTTGGTTTATTTCTTTTTTAAAAACAATGGCAAACGCTATCAAAATAATATTTTTTTATTAAAAACTCTTCTAAAATTGAAGCGACTACGATTAGTTATCGGCCTTACTCGGGTTTACTTGTGGTAAAATCAAAAACAAAACGCCTTCTTAACAGTAAAAATATATCAACAAATAACATGAGAAATAGAAAGGAAAAAACAATAAAAACTGGAATGGAAAAAGTTATGCTATTTGTTTTTACCAAGTTTTATGGATTTCAATGGTGGGAAATAGGGAAAATAGGGGAAAAATGTATTTGATAACCTTCTAAAACATACATACTGTACGTGCGGAATATGTATAGCGTGCCAAGTAAACATCGCTGTCATATATGTAGTGATATATTTTTGTGATAAAGATAATATGTATTTATTTTGTCAGAGGACAGTGGTTAAGCTGTGCACCATTTTACACAATCTAAGCCACACACAACAGACCAAAGCCGCCAGTATCTCAAGCCACAATTTCAACTGTAGTACGAGTTTGGTGAATTTGCCAAAAAGGCTGGTCAATAGAAGACTGAGTCGTCGGATTTATTCAAAACAAAACGAAACTAAAAGTATTATTCCCACTTGCAAACTTGCAAACTTGCAAATGGGAATAAGATTGTAGTTTTTCTCGAAATTTCTGCCCTTTTTTTTCCTTTTTTTTTCTCTTTTTTTTCCGTCACGGAGTTTTCCAGAAAACTCATCCTACGCTATTTGACGTAGGACGATGAAATTTGGCACAGTGATAGAGGGTGACGAGATGTCGTCAAATCCGCAAAAATTTTTGACCTTGACCTTGAAGATCAAGGTCAAATTGAGGTCAAAGTTTTTCTGACCTCAAAGTGGTTTCCAGAAAACTCCTCCCACAGCGTTTGTCGTAAAAAGGCGGCATGTGGCAGAGACATAGAGGGAATGAGTTGTCGTCAAATCCGTAAAATTTTTTGACCTTGCACCTCCGGAGTCAAGGTCAAATTGAGGTCAAAATATTTTTTGAAACACCTATTAATCACGAAAAGTAGCCACAAAGGTGCTCAAATCCCAGTGTGAATGCATAAAACATACCCAGTAAAGGGTAAACTTTCATCACTAACCTTGACCTTGAGGGTCAAGGTCAAAGGTCACGTGATTTCACGCGTCCTCAACGACAAGTAGACTCATCTCGAAAACGGTGAGAGATAGAGCGATTTTGAACTCATTTTTGACCCTTTGGGCCTAAACAACGTTACATAAGAGGTACCTCTAACCGTTTTCGAGATAATAGTCAACTTCAGGTTTTTGACCTTGAAAGTGACCCAGAAGGTCAAGGTCAACGAGGTACCTCTTATGTACCGTTGTTTAGGCCCAAAGGGTAGAAAATGAGCTCAAAATCGCTCTATCTTTAACCGTTTTCGAGATAATAGTCAGCTTCCGGTCTTTTACCCTGACCGTGACCCAGAAGGTCAAGGTCACCGAGGTACCTCTTATGTAACGTTGTTTAGGTCCAAAGGGTCGAAAATGAGCTCAAAATCGCTCTATCTCTAACCGTTTTCGAGATAATAGTCAACTTCCGGTGTTTGACCTTGAAAGTGACCCAGAAGGTCAAGGTCACCGAAGTACCTCTTATGTACCGTTGTCAAGGCCAAAAGGGTCGAAAATGAGCTCAAAATCGCTCTATCTCTAACCGTTTTCGAGATAATAGTCAACTTCCGGTTTTTTACCTTGACCGTGACCCAGAAGGTCAAGGTCACCGAGGTACCTCTTATGTAACGTTGTTTAGGCCCAAAGGGTCGAAAATGAGCTCAAAATCGCTCTATCTCTAACCATTTTCGAGATAATAGTCCACTTCCGGTTTTTGACTTTGACCGTCACCCAGAAGGTCAAGGTCACCGAAGTACCACTTATGTACCGTTGTTAAGACCAAAAGGGTCGAAAATGAGCTCAAAATCGCTCTATCTCTAACCGTTTTCAAGATAATAGTCAACTTCCGGTTTTTTGCCTTGACCGTGACCCAGAAGGTCAAGGTCACCGAGGTACCTCTTATGTAACGTGTTTTGGGCCCAAAGGGTCGAAAATGAGCTCAAAATCGCTCTATCTCTAACCGTTTTCGAGATAATAGTCAACTTCCGGTTTTTGACCTTGACCTAACCCAAAAGGTCAAGGTCACCGAGGTACCTCTTATGTAACGTTGTTTAGGCCCAAAGGGTCGAAAATGAGCTCAAAATCGCTCTATCTCTAACCGTTTTCGAGATAATAGTCAACTTCCGGTTTTTGACCTTGAAAATGACCCAGAAGGTCAAGGTCAACGAGGTACCTCTTATGTAACGTTGTTTAGGCCCAAAGGGTAGAAAATGAGCTCAAAATCGCTCTATCTCTAACCGTTTTCGAGATAATAGTCCACTTCCGGTTTTAGACTTTGACCGTCACCCAGAAGGTCAAGGTCACCGAAGTACCTCTTATGTACCGTTGTTAAGGCCAAAAGGGTCGAAAATGAGCTCAAAATCGCTCTATCTCTAACCGTTTTCGAGATAATAGTCCACTTCCGGTTTTTGACTTTGACCGTCACCCAGAAGGTCAAGGTCACCGAAGTACCTCTTATGTACCGTTGTTTGGGCCCAAAGGGTCGAAAATGAGCTCAAAATCGCTCTATCTCTAACCGTTTTCGAGATAATAGTCAACTTCCGGTTTTTGACCTTGAAAATGACCCAGAAGGTCAAGGTCAACGAGGTACCTCTTATGTAACGTTGTTTAGGCCCAAAGGGTAGAAAATGAGCTCAAAATCGCTCTATCTCTAACCGTTTTCGAGATAATAGTCCACTTCCGGTTTTAGACTTTGACCGTCACCCAGAAGGTCAAGGTCACCGAAGTACCTCTTATGTACCGTTGTTAAGGCCAAAAGGGTCGAAAATGAGCTCAAAATCGCTCTATCTCTAACCGTTTTCGAGATAATAGTCCACTTCCGGTTTTTGACTTTGACCGTCACCCAGAAGGTCAAGGTCACCGAAGTACCTCTTATGTACCGTTGTTAAGGCCAAAAGGGTCGAAAATGAGCTCAAAATCGCTCTATCTCTAACCGTTTTCGAGATAATAGTCAACTTCCGGTTGTTTGCCTTGACCGTGACCCAGAAGGTCAAGGTCACCGAGGTACCTCTTATGTAACGGGTTTTGGGCCCAAAGGGTCGAAAATGAGCTCAAACTCGCTCTATCTCTATCGTTTTCGAGATAATAGTCAACTTCCGGTTGTTTGCCTTGACCGTGACCCAGAAGGTCAAGGTCACCGAGGTACCTCTTATGTAACGGGTTTTGGGCCCAAAGGGTCGAAAATGAGCTCAAACTCGCTCTATCTCTATTCGTTATCAAGATAATAGTCAACTTCCAGTTTTTGACCTTGACCGTGACCCAAAAGGTCAAGGTCACCGAGGTGCCTCTTATGTAACGTTGTTTAGGCCCAAAGGGTCGAAAATGAGCTCAAAATCGCTCTATCTCTAACCGTTTTCGAGATAATAGTCAACTTCCGGTTTTTTACCTTGACCGTGACCCAGAAGGTCAAGGTCACCGAGGTACCTCTTATGTAACGTTGTTTAGGCCCAAAGGGTCGAAAATGAGCTCAAAATCGCTCTATCTCTAACCGTTTTCAAGATAATAGTCAACTTCCGGTTTTTTGCCTTGACCGTGACCCAGAAGGTCAAGGTCACCGAGGTACCTCTTATGTAACGTGTTTTGGGCCCAAAGGGTCGAAAATGAGCTCAAAATCGCTCTATCTCTAACCGTTTTCGAGATAATAGTCAACTTCCGGTTTTTGACCTTGACCTAACCCAAAAGGTCAAGGTCACCGAGGTACCTCTTATGTAACGTTGTTTAGGCCCAAAGGGTCGATAAATGAGCTCAAAATCGCTCTATCTCTAACCGTTTTCGAGATAATAGTCAACTTCCGGTTTTTGACCTTGAAAGTGACCCAGAAGGTCAAGGTCAACGAGGTACCTCTTATGTAACGTTGTTTAGGCCCAAAGGGTAGAAAATGAGCTCAAAATCGCTCTATCTCTAACCGTTTTCGAGATAATAGTCCACTTCCGGTTTTAGACTTTGACCGTCACCCAGAAGGTCAAGGTCACCGAAGTACCTCTTATGTACCGTTGTTAAGGCCAAAAGGGTCGAAAATGAGCTCAAAATCGCTCTATCTCTAACCGTTTTCGAGATAATAGTCAACTTCCGGTTTTTTACCTTGACCGTGACCCAAAAGGTCAAGGTCACCGAGGTACCTCTTATGTAACGTTGTTTGGGCCCAAAGGGTCGAAAATGAGCTCAAAATCGCTCTATCTCTAACCGTTTTCGAGATAATAGTCCACTTCCGGTTTTTGACTTTGACCGTCACCCAGAAGGTCAAGGTCACCGAAGTACCTCTTATGTACCGTTGTTAAGGCCAAAAGGGTCGAAAATGAGCTCAAAATCGCTCTATCTCTAACCGTTTTCGAGATAATAGTCAACTTCCGGTTGTTTGCCTTGACCGTGACCCAGAAGGTCAAGGTCACCGAGGTACCTCTTATGTAACGGGTTTTGGGCCCAAAGGGTCGAAAATGAGCTCAAACTCGCTCTATCTCTATTCGTTATCAAGATAATAGTCAACTTCCAGTTTTTGACCTTGACCGTGACCCAAAAGGTCAAGGTCACCGAGGTGCCTCTTATGTAACGTTGTTTAGGCCCAAAGGGTAGAAAATGAGCTCAAAATCGCTCTATCTCTAACCGTTTTCGAGATAATAGTCAACTTCCGGTTTTTTACCTTGACCGTAACCCAAAAGGCCAAGGTCACCGAGGTACCTCTTATGTAACGTTGTTTAGGCCCAAAGGGTCGAAAATGAGCTCAAAATCGCTCTACCTCTAACCGTTTTCGAGATAATAGTCCACCTCCGGTTGAGCTCATTTTCGACCCTTTGGGCCCAAAACACGTTACATAAGAGGTACCTTGGTGACCTTGACCTTCTGGGTCACGGTCAAGGTCAAAAACCGGAAGTTGACTATTATCTCAAAAACGGTTAGAGATAGAGCGATTTTGAGCTCATTTTCGAGCCTTTGGGCCTTAACAACGCTACATAAGGGGTACCTCGGTGATCTTGACCTCCTCTATCATGGTCAAGGTCAAAAACTGCAAGTTGACCAGTATCTCAAAAACGGTTAGAAAACTGAACTTGATTTTTTTGTGCCCAAATGAGGTTACAATATATTCACTTCGATGGCCTCGTCTAAGATAATAATCCGGAAGCTGACAATTATGTTGAAACACTGAAAAATGTGTCCTTGACCAAATATGTTGTGTCTCTGCCCTTGCAAGTGGGTACTATTTCGCTACGTGTAGCGAAATTCGGTCTAGTTTCTACATGTATTCAAACGCGTATATGAAATGCCAGATGAGCCTCAATACTTTGATACATGATGAAACTCACACTGGGGGAGGGGGAAGGGGGTATTGGAGAAGTCATCTCGCTATTTTTCCACTGTCTTGTTCTAGTATTAAATTAGTCGTTGAATATATATTTATCGGTCTTTTATTAAATAACAGCAAAACAGCGTGATGTTTTACAGCTATTTCGTCGGTACAATTTGTGTATCAATTTTTCCTACATCTTGACTGCTGATGTAAAACATTACAATATCTGTTGTTTGTATAATAATAACAACAGCTCAATATTAGAAATTACCTTTCAAAAATATGTTTCTCTTTTATGAATGATCTGCACTGAAAATGAGGCTACCCAGTCAATATTGCGACGTCCGATAAACGTCGGATAGACGTCACACTCGACGTTGGTTAAGCAAACTCTGCCTTTTGACGTTGGATGGACGTCGATAATGAGACATCTTATCCATGTTAGTAAAGGTTACAAATGAAACTCGAAACAATGTCTCCAGTCATATTAAAAACATCGGGAAAGCGATGATGTGTAGATCGCGGGACAATAATAATATAGATTCGAAAATATTGACAGCGACATTTACAATGGTGTCACTCTTCATCACAGTACCCCACCTTTGGGTCATCCGGTACCTCAGGATATCTCCTTCTGTTGAATGCACAGCCCACTTTAGAAGTAGGCAAAGAATTACGAAAAGCTCTGCTCTCGAGGCAAGGCAAACCGAGACGCAAGCACACACCGACCGTGACAGTATCACGCCTACCAGAGGACACATCGGTTTTTGACCGTGTCAATTCCAGTGGCCTTTTCTCCTCCCCTTGGTATTCCGCATTCGCCCCTACCGGATGCGGGCACCATAGACTCACAATAAGCAATCACGCTCCGTGAGAGTGAATCATCCAGCCTGCCCTCGCCTTGTCAAATCTCCATCATGTAGCCTGTCAATGATGAGGTACTAGCACCCCTGATCACGTCTCAGCTACCTGCGACCCCAAAAATAAGGAGAGGACTATTTACACGCAAACGACAGGTCCGGTCACCAAAGAGGAACCAGAACTCTCACATGCAGAGGATCGGGGCTCGGATGGCCATGGCTCAAGATCAGAGGGAGAGGCTGAAAGAATTTTTCCCCCAGTGTAGCTTCTTCTCAGCGCGATTGTTCCGATACTTTCCCCAGGTAAAGGCCAACGTCCGTGGAAAGATCCGGCGGCTGAGAGTAGACGATCGATCCGCACTTCATCTCCTTAAGACTTCTCCCCTATACAAGATAAGTCTGCATTACCGTCAGTTGACTCAATAGCCTCCGAGGATATACGGTTTTGAGACGCTATATAAGAAATCACCAGGCCATCTGAGATTGAGTGCTGGTGCCCGTTGATGCAGAGAATCGATCTACCAATACGAATGACGTCTCAAGCAGCTGTTCCCCAGTCAGAAACGTTCATTACGTTAAAGACAGGTGAAGGGGTAGCCAGTGCCCTGTCGGTTCGCGGCAGGGAATTCAAGCGTTTGCAAGCCAGCGAGGACTCTGAATCGCTTTCATCCCTTAAAGCACTGCACGGTAAAATAGAGCCCGAATCGTTTTAAGAAAATATGGTACTCTTCGAGGCCCTACAGCAACCGCCGGTCCATCATGACTCGGATATTCCTTTGATTGATAGAGACTGAAACTCAACTAGGCACACCTTGAATATCGTGTCCTTTCAGGACCACATTCTGAGCGCGCTTAAGCAGCGCCTAGACAATCTGCGTGTGACGGACCGTTGACACTCAAACTCTTCTAGTGCTTAGCGTTGGCAACAGGGGATGTGGTCAAACTAGCAACATACTTGACCACCTCCATGGTTTACCTAAGACGCGGTTCCTTCCTGAAACATTGTTGGTAGAGCGTCAAAGTAGTAGAGAGAGCTACACCAAGAGAGTAGGTCCAGAGCGACGCAGAAGTGCAGAACTCACAACCAAGGACAGGTCTATGTCCAATAGCAAAGCACGAGCTTCTCCATCGAAGAAGCCTAGGCTGTCGGGATGCAAGAAAACTCCTCTGCAGGGCTCTCAGCAGTGCTGTGCGGGTAACAACTAACCAAAGTATCTCTCAGAGGCGAACGACTCGGCTGTAAGAGATGCCCTTATCAAGTCAGAAAATGCAGAGGGTTTACAATCCTTCAAAGAATGCTTGCTCGTAGGAAGTAGGCTAGGTAAGTTCTGGTCAGTTTGAGGCGAAATTTGTACGCCCAAAAGAGTGGCGCTAATGTCATGAGAAGGTTACGCACTACCTTTCAAAGCGATCAACAGGGTCACAATCCACCCATACCCCTCCGCGACCAAGCCCCAGGCAACCTAGTTGTCTCCTGCGACCAATATCCAACGAAGCACTAAGCCCTATGAGCCATGATCGTCTACTTAGTGCGCAAGGGAGCGACAGCGGAGATGTCAGAAAATCAAAAGGGGCTCTTAGCAAGGTTTTTCCAGTACATAACGGGATGGCGGCCAGTCAAAGACGTATCCACCTTGAACCAATTCCTTCAAGTAACTCACTTTCAGATGGATACAGCCCAGGTCATAAACTAGACACTGGACACAGACATGTGGGGAGAAGGGTGGTATAGAGGTCTTACCCCACGCCCTAGCTCCGAGCCTGGATTCGATTTGTCACCCAAGCCATCAAAAAGGACAAAGGTTAGTTTGGCTAAGAATATCTCCTTGGTTACTTATTAGCAACAGAGAAGAGAGTACCCTTGGGAAAACGCCATTACAGATTTTTCAGTACAGAAATCTTTGCGTTAAGGGAGACATCATAAGATCGCGAATATGTCCAAGCATTAGTTTGGTGGTGCGATTCTCGGATGATGAGCGAAAGGATGCCCTTCTCAAGCTCACTGCCAGGGCTAGAGATATAAAGCGATGTATCTCTAGCCGGTTGAAGAATCCATTTCCAAAGTAAGATGTGGCAGGGTTCCTCGTCAAAATAGGATAAAAACTACCTCAAAAAATTGGTTGGAGCTCCAGTTAATCTGGATAGTTCTAATCAACCCAGTAGAGAAGATCGAAGGAAAATACAAGCTAATGGGTATTATATGTCCTAAGATGTCATACGATGTCATACGACCGAAGACTTCAGCTAAGAACTTAAAGCTAATTCTAACATATATTGTGCAATCATTCAATATTGTGGCACCTATAGAACACAGCTGAAGCTTTTATTCTTTGCTAAGAAGCAACGTGTGGAGAACCTCTCAAGTTCTAGGTTGTCACTAGTCTGTATCCGTATATCAAAGGAACCAGATTATATAAGACTGGCCTCTAAAAATAATGACAAAAATTTTTGACACGATTGACATGTGCGAAGGTCTGACATAGTATAAAGTATAGACATCCTGGGGTTTAATTATACCTGTCTTACCGTGCAAAGTCAATAAGAAACTAATCTCCGAGCTGTGTGAAGTAGGCGCTGAAACATAGCTGCAAAATATCCGCCAGCACAACGAGAATGGACGTGCTATTGTTGAAAATTGAGTTACTGACGAACTGAAGAAAAGGGATACGTTGTCTGAAATCTATTACTTCGATAAGGCTGGCCGATATGGCCTGTAGTTGCGGCAGCCAAGGAATGGAGTTGAAGGCATCATGGATATCGCAACACCGGTTAGGTTGCTGTAGATGTGAGCCACACGGCCCCACAGTAACAAACAGTGGACACATCTCGCAGTGGTTAGAGACACTGGTTAGAAAAACATTTGTCATTTATATCAACATATTTTGAAGCCCCATTTCTATCATTTATAAAAATGAATTGTAAATCAACACACATATTTCTATCATTTATATCAATCTATAGTGAATTTCAACGTATATTTCTATCATTGATACTAAGGTACTTTAAATTCCTACGTATATGTCTGTCATTCATACCAACCAATTTGGAATTCCCAACTTATATTTCCATCATTTATTGCAGCCTATATATAATTCTGTCATTCATAGCAACACATTTTGAAAACGACAGAGCGGCCGACAGAGCGGGAGACCCAGTATACCTGGCTGCTGTTATGGAATTTCTGGCCGCTGAAGTACTTGATCTTGGGAATGCTGCAAGAGATAACAAGAAAAGCCAAATAATACCTCGTCACTTGCCTTTAGCCATTAGAAGTGACGAGAAATTGAACAAGCCTTTGTCGCGTGTCACCATTGCCCAAGGCAGTGTCTTATCTAACATCCAATCTGAGCTTCTTCCCAAGAAATCCCAGAAGAGCAAGTAAATCTAATCATTAAATCGACCCGGCTCTTTTCAGAGCCACTTCATTTTAATGAAATGAACGCTTAATCATGTTTAATGGCTTTGTAATGAAATGATGACACTTGCAAGACGTGTGCCATTTCGGCAGATTTGAAATCATACCTTTTACATGTAAACACAAAGCGAATACCTTGCTTAAAGTCCTCATTTTATGTATAAGCATTTATTTTATGGATAATAAAACATGATATTGTTTCTTTTTAAACTGATTGTTATCTGTTTTCTTGGACAAAAAGGAGCGAATACTTTTTAATTAAGTGATATTCTAGCCAATATCAATACATCTTTTCGATGAATATTTTGAGTCTTATTTAATGCTCTCCCTGTGTGTTTGTGTGCTGTAAGTCGGTGGTGAATCAATTACTGACATGAAAGCTTTTAGGGAAATATGTTTGTGAGGAAGTAGATTTCGTAATAAGGCACAAAAGAGGTTTATTTTATTTAACCTCGTTTTGAAAAAAACGGGAATACTTTCAAGAACGGCCCAGAGACTTAAGTAACAACATGCGAGTCATATCATTGTGAACCACCAAGCAAGTTTATAGGCATTCTATGTAAAAGCTTTAAGCAAAAATTAACACATAAAAGCAATTGAAGTATGCCAGTTTTTGTGCAATTTTGGCCGAACCCAGCATTGAATCCATAACGGTCTCTTCTACTGTTGTCAAATATATTTAAAATGGGGAATCGTCAAACAATAAGTAAAATATGCAATTTAGTAAGAGATAGAACATTTTATGAAGGGAACTGAACAGAAGGTTTCGCTGTCATTAATACACATTCTAAATGACAGATTTATCGAGCAATTTGGTTGAGCAACAAAACCTTAATTTGACAAACTTTTAAACCGAATTTTTTAGCTCAATCACGGTGTCGGCATGGTGGGGTGATAGCTCTGTGCAGCAATACCAACACTATCGAACACGCCTCAGGTGAAAGAGGCTGCTTCCGGGACACACTGGTATTTGAAACTCAATCATCAGAAGGCGTCTACTGCAATGGCAGTGAACAGTGAACAGTGAACTTTCGGCCGCTCTTTGTTGTGGCTTTAGCTCCTGGTTTGTTGTTTTCCTTGAATGAAACCGAGTCTGATCCGTGCGTGAAGGCAATGCATTGATATCTTGGTTATGTGAAAACGAGGCTTAATAAAATAAAATTGCCATTGTTTGTGTCAGGTCGTGTGTCCGCTCGTGTGTCCGCTCGTGTGTCAGCTCGTGTGTCCGCTCGTGTGTCAGCTCGTGTGTCCGCTCGTGTGTCCGCTCGTGTGGCAGCTCGTGTGTCAGCTCGTGTGTAAGCTCTTGTGTCAGCTTTGGAAAATTAACCGACATAAAAGGCGACAGAAAAGCCGACAGCCTGTCAGCTTTGGACTTTGTACTGTGTCTGCGTGCATGCTCTGTGGGCTCCTCTGCCTCATGTCAGTAATTGATTCGCCATCGACTTACAGAACACAAACACACAGGGAGAGCATCAAATAAGTCTCAAAATATTCATCGAAAAGATGTATTAATATTGGCTAGATTATCACGTCATTAAAAAATATTCGCTCCTTTTCTCAAAAAAAAAAACACAAAAAAACAGATAACAATGAGTTTAACAAGAAACAATATACTGTTTTTTTATACCTAAAAGACATGCTTATACATAAAATGAGGACTTTAAGAAAGTTATTCGGGATTAAAATGAGTTAGGATGAATGTTAGAAATATGAATAGGGATTCAATATGCCTTTGTATAAATAATAGAAAAAATACGTTGGGGCTCCAAACACGGGCAGGTAAATGATAGAAATATAAGTGAGAATTTAAATAGTTGTTTTAATGACATATAGGAAGGGATTCAAAATCCGTTGGTAAAAATGAAATAAATATGCAAGGGGTACCAAATACGTTCCTATGAATAACGGAAATATATATGAGGATTCCAAATACATGGGTGTAAATGATAAAGATATGCTTGGTGATTCACAACTCGTTCATTTCAAAGATACAACTACACGTGAGAATTCCAAATACGGTGATATAAATGATAGAAATATACGTTGGGATTCCAGCTACTGGAAATATGAGTTGGGATTCGAAATAGGCTGGTATCAATGACAGACATATACGTAGGAATTCAAACCACGTAGGTTTCAATGATAGAAACATACGTGTTAATTTACAATTCGTTGGTATAAATGATAGATATGTAGGTAGGGATTTAAAATACATTAGTATAAATGATTGAAATGTAGGTGTAGGTGGGGATTCAAAATATAGAGAATATAGATAGAAATTGAGGATTGTAAGACACTGGCATAAATGGTAGAGGCATACGCGAGGATTCAAAATATATTTGTATAAATGTTAGAAATATGCGTTGAGATTCAAAATCTGTTGGCTTAAATGATAGGAATGTAAGTAGGATTCAAAATACATTAGTACAAATGAGTGGAATATGCTATGAATCCCTATTCATATTTCTAACATTCATCCTAACTCATTTTAATCCCGAATAACTTTCTTAAAGTCCTCATCTTGAAAAACCTTTTTTGAATCCCTAGTTATATTTCTAAAATTTGCGCCAACGTATTTTAAATCCTCATATTTATTTCTATCATTTACATTAAACGCATCTAGAATCCCACATATTTTTTTTTCATTTATAATAAATATGTCTTGAATTCCCTTGAATATTTATCGTCACGCATATTCCAATCATTTTTGCTAATCATTTTTGAATCCTACTTACATTCCTATCATTTACTCCAACAGATTTTGAATCTCAACGCATATTTCTAACATTTATACAAATATATTTTGAATCCTTGCGTATGCCACTACCATTCATGCCAGTGTCTTACAATCCTCAATTTCTATCTATATTCTCTATATTTTGAATCCCCACCTACACCTACATTTCAATCATTTATACTAATGTATTTTAAATCCCTACCTACATATCTATCATTTATACCAACGAATTGTAAATTAACACGTATATTTCTATCATTGATACCTACGTAGTTTGAATTCCTACGTATATGTCTGTCATTTATACCAGCCTATTTCGAATCCCAACTCATATTTCCAGTAGCTGGAATCCCAACGTATATTTCTATCATTTATAGCACCGTATTTGGAATTCTCACGTGTAGTTGTATCTTTGAAATGAACGAGTTGTGAATCACCAAGCATATCTTTATCATTTATACCCATGTATTTGGAATCCTCATATATATTTCCGTCATTCATAGGAACGTATTTATTACCCCTTGCATATTTCTTTCATTTTTACCAACGGATTTTGAATCCCTTCTTATATGTCATTTAAACAACTATTTAAATTCTCACTTATATTTCTATCATTTATCTGCCCGTGTTTGGAGTCCCAACGTATTTTTTCTATTATTTATACAAAGGCATATCGAATCCCTATTCATATTTCTAACATTCATCCTAATACATTTCAATCCCGAATAACTTTCTTAAAGTCCTCATTTTATGTATAAGCATGTCTTTTAGGGATAACAAAACAGTATATTGTTTCTTGTTAAACTCATTGTTATCTGTTTTTTGTTTTTTGGGAGAAAATATTTTTTAATGACGTGATAATCTAGCCAATATCAATACATCTTTTCGATGAATATTTTGAGTCTTATTTAATGCTCTCCCTGTGTGTTTGTGTACTGTAGGTCGATGGCGAATCAATTACTGACATGAGGCAGAGGAGCCCACAGAGCATGCACACAGACACAGTACAAAGTCCAAAGCCGACAGAGAAGGTGACAGGCTGTCGGCTTTTCTGTCGCCTTTTATGTCGGTTAATTTTCCAAAGCTGACACAGGAGCTGACACACGGGCTGACACACGAGCGGACACACGAGCTCTCACAAACAATAGCAATTTTATTTTATTAAGCCTCGTTTTCACATAATCAAGATATCAATGCCTTGCCTTCACGCACGGATCAGACTCGGTTTCATTCAAGGAAAACAACAAACCAGGAGCTAAAGTCACAAAAAAGAGTGGCCAAGAGTGATTACTGCAGCATTTAGTTGTTAAGTTTAACCAGTATTCGCAAAAAAACAATGTATTTTTAACATTTGTTATTAAAATGTCCTTAAGAAATGCATTGGTGTTGTTGATTGATGTCTTAGGCCTTGTGCGTTGACTCGGACTAAGTTTCCTTCTACACTCAAAATGTGAAATACTGTAATAATGCTGCTACATAGAGGCACCACCTTACCGTGTCAACCTCGTGAAAACCATGTTTAGCCACCGGTCGGCCTCGTAAAACATTACATATTCACTGCCATTGCAGTAGACGCCTTCTGATGATTGAGTTTCAAATACCAGTGTGTCCCGGAAGCAGCCTCTTTCACCTGAGGCGTGTTCGATAGTGTTGGTATTGCTGCACAGAGCTATCACCCCACCATGCCGACACCGTGATTCAGCTGAAAAATTCGGTTTAAAAGTTTGTCAAATTAAGGTTTTATTGCTCAACCAAATTGCTCGATAAATCTGTCATTTAGAATGTGTATTAATGACAGCGAAACCTTCTGTTCAATTCCCTTCATAAAATGTTCTATCTCTTACTAAATTGCATATTTTACTTATTGTTTGACGATTCCCCATTTTAAATATATTTGACAACAGTACAAGAGACCCTTATGGATTCAATGCTTGGTTCGGCCAAAATTGCACAAAAACTGGCATACTTCAATTGCTTTTATGTGTTATTTTTTGTTTAAAGCTTTTACATAGAATGCTTATGAACTTGCTTGGTGGTTCACAATGATATGACTCGCATGTTGTTACTTAAGTCTCTGGGCCGTTCTTGAAAGTATTCCCATTTTTTTCAAAACGAGGTTAAATAAAATAAACCTCTTTTGTGCCTTATTACGAAATCTACTTCCTCACAAACATATTTCCCTAAAAGCTTTCATGTCAGTAATTGATTCACCACCGACTTACAGCACACAAACACACAGGGAGAGCATTAAATAAGACTCAAAATATTCATCGAAAAGATGTATTGATATTGGCTAGAATATCACTTAATTAAAAAGTATTCACTCCTTTTTGTCCAAGAAAACAGATAACAATCAGTTTAAAAAGAAACAATATCATGTTTTATTATCCATAAAATACATGCTTATACATAAAATGAGGACTTTAAGAAAGGTATTCGCTTTGTGTTTACATGTAAAAGTATGTATGATTTCAAATCTGCCGAAAATGGCACACGTCTTGCAAGTGTCATCATTTCAATACAAAGCCATTAAACATGATTAAGCGTTCATTTCATTAAATTGAAATGGCTCTGAAAAGAGCCGGGTCGATTTTATGATTAGATTTACTTTCTCTTCTGGGATTACTTGGGAGGCAGCTCAGATTGGATGTTAGGCAAGACACTGCCTTGGGCAATGGTGACACGCGACAAAGGCTCGTTCAATTAATTGTCATTTCTAATGGCTAACGGCAAGTGACGAGGTATTATTTGGCTTTTCTTGTTATCGTTTAATGTAAATAAATATGAGGATTTAAAATACGTTGGCACAAATTTAAGAAATATAACTAGAGATTCAAAAAGGTTTTTTAAGATGACAGCTACATATGTGGGAATTCAAAATACGTTGGTATTCATGACAGAAATATGCGTGCTGATTTCAAAATGCATAATTGAAAGAAATAGCTGACAGAGGAGCTGACAGAGGAGCTGACAGAGGAGCTGACAAAGGAGCTGACAGAGGAGCTGACAGAGGAGCTGACAGAGGAGCTGACAGAGGAGCTGACAGAGGAGCTGACTGAGGAGCTGACAGAGGAGCTGACAGAGGAGCTGACAGAGGAGCTGCTTTTCGCTTTTCTGTCAGCTTTTCTGTCAGCTTTTCTGTCAGCTTTTCTGTCAGCTTTTCTGTCAGCTTTTCTGTTAGCTTTTCTGTCAGCTTTTCTGTCAGGTTTATGTTAGCTTTTCTGTCAGCTTTTCTGTCAGCTTTTCTGTCAGCTTTTCTGTCAGCTTTTCTGTCAGCTTTCTGTCAGCTCTTCTGTCAGCTTTTCTGTCAGCTTTTCTGTCAGCTTTGGACTTTGTACTGTGTCTGTATGTATGCTCTGTCATCTGCACTACCTGCAGACAATGAAATGTAACACGAGATTTAATTCACAATTTTGCGATATGCTATAGTTTAAACCTTTTTTGGGTAATCAGCGAAAAATGACTGAATAAAACGTTTCTAGAGAACAACTGTTATTATCTTAAATACTAGAATAAAAATACTACGGTTGCTGGAAAAGGAAACAATAGAACTTGTAGATTTATTCTTGATTATCTTCTCCTTCAAGCCAAGTTGTATATTCATAAATGTAATAACGCCAATGAAGAAGTTTATTTCTACCCTTTCTTAAAATATTTAAAACATGCAGTAACAGTTGAAAAGATGTTGTATCATAAGGTGCAGAAAAACCAAAAAGAAAAAAGTTAAAAACAACACTTTTGTGGTTTATTATACAATGTATGCTACTGTACTGGCAACTTACTCTTGAAGGAAATAAAAACAAAGTGTTAACAAAAACAAACATGTGAATCGTACTAAATTAACAAATATTTGGATTAAGCGCTTAAGTAACAAACATGTGTATTGTACCATGCCATTTATATAAGTTCCATGGTTTTTTAATTCATGCTCTTTACATACATTCCATGCCATTTCTCTCTTTCCTCTTCTTCTTCTTCTTCTTCTTCTTCTTCTTCTTATTATTATTATTATTAGTATTATTATTATTATTTTTATTATTATTAATATTATTATTGCAACATTTATAACGCCCTAATTCAACAATTTGCTCTAAAGTCTACCATATACAACATGCACGCTTTGGCTATGACAAAACTTAAACAATATCAGAATAAATAGAAATCTGACTAATATCAAATGAAACAATACATTACACTAAAAAAAGAAATTACAGTGAATAACCACATTTAAAGAGATGAGTTTTTAACAATATTTTAAAACAGTCTACGCTGTTTTTATAAACTCCATGTTTTTCATATATTCCAGGGTTTTTTGTTATAAATTTAATAATATATACATTTTATACTATTTATATAAATTCAATTTTTAATATAAATTTAATGCTTTTTATATAAATTCCATGTCATATCTAAAATTTTCATGCATTTTGTTTTATAAATGTTAAGGTTTATTTTACTAATTTTGTGATGTTCTAATAAATTACATGCCGTGTCAGAACTTCCGTGTGTTTGTACCTTCTTTGTGTGTTTGTTTAGGTGTCTGTTTGTGTGTTTGTATGCTTTTATTCTCTCTTGAAATGACGTGATTTGATCTCAGATCTTTCCAAACTAGTACATGACGTGCAAGTATCGCTGTTTAATCAGCAAATTTAATGTCTAGCATGGAATAATAAAACATTCAAAAAAGTGATAGCAGTAATACTTAAAAATGAGCCGGTGTAGCTCCATTTAAGAAAAGCGTGAAAAAGTAGGAAAAAATAAACATAAGTATTACAGAGGAAAAGCCCTAAGCAAGGGGAAATACATTGTTCATCACTACTGTCTTTTTTGTCAGCTTTTCTGTCAGCTTTTCTGTCAGCTTTTCTGTCAGCTCTTCTGTCAGCTTTTCTGTCAGCTCTTCTGTCAGCTTTTCTGTCAGCTCTTCTGTCAACTTTTCTGTCAGCTTTTCTGTCAGCTTTTCTGTCAGCTTTTCTGTCAGCTTTGGACTTTGTACTGTGTCTGTATGTATGCTCTGTCATCTGCACTACCTGCAGACAATGAAATGTAACACGAGATTTAATTCACAATTTTGCGACATGCTATAGTTTAAACCTTTTTTGGGTAATCAGCGAAAAATGACTGAAAAAAACGTTTCTAGAGAACAACTGTTATTATCTTAAATACTAGAATAAAAATACTACGGTTGCTGGAAAAGGAAACAATAGAACTTGTAGATTTATTCTTGATTATCTTCTCCTTCAAGCCAAGTTGTATATTCATAAATGTAATAACGCCAATGAAGAGGTTTATTTCTACCCTTTCTTAAAATATTTAAAACATGCAGTAACAGTTGAAAAGATGTTGTATCATAAGGTGCAGAGAAACCAAAAAAAAAAGTTAAAAACAACACTTTTGTGGTTTATTATACAATGTATGCTACTGTACTGGCAACTTACTCTTGAAGGAAATAAAAACAAAGTGTTAACAAAAACAAACATGGGAATCGTACCAAATTCACAAATATTTGGATTAAGCGCTTAAGTAATAAACATGTGTATTGTACCATGCCATTTATATAAGTTCCATGGTTTTTTAATTCATGCTCTTTACATACATTCCATGCCATTTCTCTCTTTCCTCTTCTTCTTCTCCTTCTTCTTCTTATTCTTCTTCTTCTTCTTCTTCTTCTTCTTCTTCTTCTTATTATTATTATTATTATTGCAACATTTATAACGCCCTTATTCAACAATTTGCTCTAAAGGCTACCATATACAACATGCACGCATTGGCTATGACAAAACTTAAACAATATCAGAATAAATAGAAATCTGACTAATATCAAATGAAACAATACATTACACTAAAAAAGAAATTACAGCGAATAACCACATTTAAAGATATGAGTTTTTAACAATATTTTAAAACTGTCTACGCTGTTTTTATAAACTCCATGTTTTTCATATATTCCAGGGTTTTTTGTTATAAATTTAATAATATATAGATTTCATACTATTTATATAAATTCAATTTTTAATATAAATTTAATGCTTTTTATATAAATTCCATGTCATATCTAAAATTTTCATGCATTTTGTTTTATAAATGTTAAGGTTTATTTTACTAATTTTGTGATGTTCTTATAAATTACATGCCGTGTCAGAACTTCCGTGTGTTTGTACCTTCTTTGTGTGTTTGTTTAGGTGTCTGTTTGTGTGTTTGTATGTTTTTATTCTCTCTTGAAATGACGTGATTTGATCTCAGATCTTTCCAAACTAGTACATGACGTGCAAGTATCGCTGTTTAATCAGCAAATTTAATGTCTAGCATGGAATAATAAAACATTCAAAAAAGTGATAGCAGTAATACTTAAAAATGAGTCGGTGTAGCTCCATTTAAGAAAAGCGTGAAAAAGTAGGAAAAAATAAACATAAGTATTACAGAGGAAAAGCCCTAAGCAAGGGGAAATATATTGTTCATCACTACTGTCTTTGCCTCAGCTTTTCTGTCAGCTTTTCTGTCAGCTTGTCAGCTTTTCTGTCAGCTTTTCTGTCAGCTTTTCTGTCAGCTTTGGACTTTGTACTGTGTCTGTATGTATGCTCTGTCATCTGCACTACCTGCAGACAATGAAATGTAACACGAGATTTAATTCACAATTTTGCGATATGCTATAGTTTAAACCTTTTTTGGATAATCAGCGAAAAATGACTGAATAAAACGTTTCTAGAGAACAACTGTTATTATCTTAAATACTAGAATAAAAATACTACGGTTGCTGGAAAAGGAAACAATAGAACTTGTAGATTTATTCTTGATTATCTTCTCCTTCAAGCCAAGTTGTATATTCATAAATGTAATCTCTCTTGAAATGACGTGATTTGATCTCAGATCTTTCCAAACTAGTACATGACGTGCAAGTATCGCTGTTTAATCAGCAAATTTAATGTCTAGCATGGAATAATAAAACATTCAAAAAAGTGATAGCAGTAATACTTAAAAATGAGTCGGTGTAGCTCTATTGAAGAAAAGCGTGAAAAAGTAGGAAAAATAAACATAAGTATTGCAGAGGAAAAGCCCTAAGCAAGGGGAAATACATTGTTCATCACTACTGTCTTTGCCTCAGCTTTTCTGTCAGCTTTTCTGTCAGCTTTTCTGTCAGCTTTTCTGTCAGCTTTTCTGTCAGCTTTTCTGTCAGCTTTTCCGTCAGCTTTTCCGTCAGCTTTTCCGTCAGCTTTTCCGTCAGCTTTTCCGTCAGCTTTTCTGTCAGCTTTTCTGTCAGCTTTTCCGTCAGCTTTTCTGTCAGCTTTTCTGTCAGCTTTTCTGTCAGCTTTTCTGTCAGCTTTGGACTTTGTACTGTGTCTGTATGTATGCTCTGTCATCTGCACTACCTGCAGACAATGAAATGTAACACGAGATTTAATTCACAATTTTGCGACATGCTATAGTTTAAACCTTTTTCGGGTAATCAGCGAAAAATGACTGAAAAAAACGTTTCTAGAGAACAACTGTTATTATCTTAAATACTAGAATAAAAATACTACGGTTGCTGGAAAAGGAAACAATAGAACTTGTAGATTTATTCTTGATTATCTTCTCCTTCAAGCCAAGTTGTATATTCATAAATGTAATAACGCCAATGAAGAGGTTTATTTCTACCATTTCTTAAAATATTTAAAACATGCAGTAACAGTTGTAAAGATGTTGTATCATAAGGTGCAGAGAGACCAAAAAAAAAGTTAAAAACAACACTTTTGTGGTTTATTATACAATGTATGCTACTGTACTGGCAACTTACTCTTGAAGGAAATAAAAACAAAGTGTTAACAAAAACAAACATGTGAATCGTACCAAATTCACAAATATTTGGATTAAGCGCTTAAGTAACAAACATGTGTATTGTACCATGCCATTTATATAAGTTCCATGGTTTTTTAATTCATGCTCTTTACATACATTCCATGCCATTTGTCTCTTTCCTCTTCTTCTTATTCTTCTTCTTCTTCTTCTTCTCCTTCTTCTTCTTCTTCTTCTTCTTCTTCTTCTTCTTCTTCTTCTTCTTATTATTATTATTATTAGTATTATTAGTATTATTATTATTATTATTATTAATATTATAATTGCAACATTTTTAACGCCCTTATTCAACAATTTGCTCTAAAGGCTACCATATACAACATGCACGCATTGGCTATGACAAAACTTAAACAATATCAGAATAAATAGAAATCTGACTAATATCAAATGAAACAATACATTACACTAAAAAAAGAAATTACAGTGAATAACCACATTTAAAGAGATGAGTTTTTAACAATATTTTAAAACTGTCTACGCTGTTTTTATAAACTCCATGTTTTTCATATATTCCAGCGTATTTTGTTATAAATTTAATAATATATAGATTTCATACTATTTATATAAATTCAATTTTTAATATAAATTTAATGCTTAACTCCCTTATTCAACAATTTGCTCTAAATGATCTGAGATCAAATCACGTCATTTCAAGAGAGAATAAAAGCATACAAACACACAAACAGACACCTAAACAAACACACAAAGAAGGTACAAACACACGGAAGTTCTGACACGGCATGTAATTTATAAGAACATCACAAAATTAGTAAAATAAACCTTAACATTTATAAAACAAAATGCATGAAAATTTTAGATATGACATGGAATTTATATAAAAAGCATTAAATTTATATTAAAAATTGAATTTATATAAATAGTATGAAATCTATATATTATTAAATTTATAACAAAAAACCCTGGAATTTATGAAAAACATGGAGTTTATAAAAACAGTGTAGACAGTTTTAAAATATTGTTAAAAACTCATCTCTTTAAACGTGCTTATTCACTATTATTTCTTTTTTTAGTGTAATGTATTGTTTTATTTGATATTAGTCAGATTTCTATTTATTCTGATATTGTTTAAGTTTTGTCATAGCTAATGCATGCATGTTGTATATGGTAGCCTTTAGAGCAAATTGTTGAATAAGGGCGTTATAAATGTTGCAATAATAATAATAATAATAATAATAATAATAAGAAGAAGAATAAGAAGAATAAGAAGAAGAAGAAGGAGAAGAAGGAGAAGAAGAAGAAGAGGAAAGAGAGAAATGGCATGGAATGTATGTAAGGAGCATGAATTAAAAAAACCATGGAACTTATATAAATGGCATGGTACAATACACATGATTGTTACTTAAGCGCTTAATCCAAATATTTGTGAATTTGGTACGATTCACATGTTTGTTTTTGTTAACACTTTGTTTTTATTTCCTTCAAGAGTAAGTTGCCAGTACAGTAGCATAAATTGTATTAAAACCACAAAAGTGTTGTTTTTACCTTTTTTTTGTTGGTTTCTCTGCACCTTATGATACAACATCTTTTCAACTGTTACTGCATGTTTTAAATATTTTAAGAAAGGGTAGAAATAAACCTCTTCATTGGCGTTATTACATTTATGAATATACAACTTGGCTTGAAGGAGAAGATAATCATGAATAAATCTACAAGTTCTATTGTTTCCATTTCCAGCAACCGTAGTGTTTTTATTCTAGTATTTAAGATAATAACAGTTGTTCTCTAGAAACGTTTTATTCAGTCATTTTTCGCTGATTACCCAAAAAAGGTTTAAACTATAGCATGTCGCAAAATTGTGAATTAAATCTCGTGTTACATTTCATTGTCTGCAGGTAGTGCAGATGACAGAGCATACTTACAGACATAGCACAAAGTCCAAAGCTGACAGAAAAGCTGACAGAAAAGCTGACAGAAAAGCTGACAGAAAAGCTGACAGAAAAGCTGACAGAAAAGCTGACAGAAAAGCTGACAGAAAAGCTGACAGAAAAGCTGACAGAAAAGCTGACAGAAAAGCTGACAGAAAAGCTGACAGAAAAGCTGACAGAAAAGCTGACAGAAAAGCTGACAGAAAAGCTGACAGAAAAGCTGACAGAAAAGCTGACAGAAAAGCTGACAGAAAAGCTGACAGAAAAGCTGACAGAAAAGCTGACAGAAAAGCTGACAGAAAAGCTGACAGAAAAGCTGACAGAAAAGCTGACAGAAAAGCTGACAGAAAAGCTGACAGAAAAGCTGACAGAAAAGCTGACAGAAAAGCTGACAGAAAAGCTGACAGAAAAGCTGACAGAAAAGCTGACAGAAAAGCTGACAGAAAAGCTGACAGAAAAGCTGACAGAAAAGCTGACAGAAAAGCTGACAGAAGAGCTGACAGAAGAGCTGACAGAAAAGCTGACAGAAGAGCTGACAAAAAACCCCGGAATATATGAAAAACATGGAGTTTATAAAAACAGCGTAGACAGTTTTAAAATATTGTTAAAAACTCATCTCTTTAAATGTGGTTACTCACTGTAATTTCTTTTTTAGTGTAATGTATTGTTTCATTTGATATTAGTCAGATTTCTATTTATTCTGATATTGTTTAAGTTTTGTCATAGCCAATGCGTGCATGTTGTATATGGTAGCCTTTAGAGCGAATTGTTGAATAAGGGCGTTATAAATGTTGCAATAATAATATTAATAATAATAATAATAATAATAAGAAGAAGAAGAAGAAGAAGAAGGAGAAGAAGAAGAAGAAGAAGAATAAGAAGAAGAAGAAGAAGAAGAAGAAGAAGAGGAAAGAGAGAAATGGCATGGAATGTATGTAAAGAGCATGAATTAAAAAACCATGGAACTTATATAAATGGCATGGTACAATACACATGTTTGTTACTTAAGCGCTTAATCCAAATATTTGTGAATTTGGTACGATTCACATGTTTGTTTTTGTTAACACTTTGTTTTTATTTCCTTCAAGAGTAAGTTGCCAGTACAGTAGCATACATTGTATAATAAACCACAAAAGTGTTGTTTTTAACTTTTTTCTTTTTGGTTTTTCTGCACCTTATGATACAACATCTTTTCAACTGTTACTGCATGTTTTAAATATTTTAAGAAAGGGTAGAAATAAACCTCTTCATTGGCGTTATTACATTTATGAATATACAACTTGGCTTGAAGGAGAAGATAATCAAGAATAAATCTACAAGTTCTATTGTTTCCTTTTCCAGCAACCGTAGTGTTTTTATTCTAGTATTTAAGATAATAACAGTTGTTCTCTAGAAACGTTTTATTCAGTCATTTTTCGCTGATTACCCAAAAAAGGTTTAAACTATAGCATGTCGCAAAATTGTGAATTAAATCTCGTGTTACATTTCATTGTCTGCAGGTAGTGCAGATGACAGAGCATACTTACAGACATAGCACAAAGTCCAAAGCTGACAGAAAAGCTGACAGAAAAGCTGACAGAAAAGCTGACAGAAAAGCTGACAGAAAAGCTGACAGAAAAGCTGACAGAAAAGCTGACAGAAAAGCTGACAGAAAAGCTGACAGAAAAGCTGACAGAAAAGCTGACAGAAAAGCTGACAGAAAAGCTGACAGAAAAGCTGACAGAAAAGCTGACAGAAAAGCTGACAGAAAAGCTGACAGAAAAGCTGACAGAAAAGCTGACAGAAAAGCTGACAGAAAAGCTGACAGAAAAGCTGACAGAAAAGCTGACAGAAAAGCTGACAGAAAAGCTGACAGAAAAGCTGACAGAAAAGCTGACAGAAAAGCTGACAGAAAAGCTGACAGAAAAGCTGACAGAAAAGCTGACAGAAAAGCTGACAGAAAAGCTGACAAAAAAGCTGACAGAAAAGCTGACAGAAAAGCTGACAGAAAAGCTGACAGAAAAGCTGACAGAAAAGCTGACAAAAAACCCCGGAATATATGAAAAACATGGAGTTTATAAAAACAGCGTAGACAGTTTTAAAATATTGTTAAAAACTCATCTCTTTAAATGTGGTTATTCACTGTAATTTCTTTTTTAGTGTAATGTATTGTTTCATTTGATATTAGTCAGATTTCTATTTATTCTGATATTGTTTAAGTTTTGTCATAGCCAATGCGTGCATGTTGTATATGGTAGCCTTTAGAGCGAATTGTTGAATAAGGGCGTTATAAATGTTGCAATAATAATATTAATAATAATAATAATAATAATAAGAAGAAGAAGAAGAAGAAGAAGGAGAAGAAGAAGAAGAAGAAGAATAAGAAGAAGAAGAAGAAGAAGAAGAAGAGGAAAGAGAGAAATGGCATGGAATGTATGTAAAGAGCATGAATTAAAAAACCATGGAACTTATATAAATGGCATGGTACAATACACATGTTTGTTACTTAAGCGCTTAATCCAAATATTTGTGAATTTGGTACGATTCACATGTTTGTTTTTGTTAACACTTTGTTTTTATTTCCTTCAAGAGTAAGTTGCCAGTACAGTAGCATACATTGTATAATAAACCACAAAAGTGTTGTTTTTAACTTTTTTTCTTTTTGGTTTTTCTGCACCTTATGATACAACATCTTTTCAACTGTTACTGCATGTTTTAAATATTTTAAGAAAGGGTAGAAATAAACCTCTTCATTGGCGTTATTACATTTATGAATATACAACTTGGCTTGAAGGAGAAGATAATCAAGAATAAATCTACAAGTTCTATTGTTTCCTTTTCCAGCAACCGTAGTGTTTTTATTCTAGTATTTAAGATAATAACAGTTGTTCTCTAGAAACGTTTTATTCAGTCATTTTTCGCTGATTACCCAAAAAAGGTTTAAACTATAGCATGTCGCAAAATTGTGAATTAAATCTCGTGTTACATTTCATTGTCTGCAGGTAGTGCAGATGACAGAGCATACATACAGACACAGTACAAAGTCCAAAGCTGACAGAAAAGCTGACAGAAAAGCTGACAGAAAAGCTGACAGAAAAGCTGACAGAAAAGCTGACAGAAAAGCTGACAGAAAAGCTGACAGAAAAGCTGACAGAAAAGCTGACAGAAAAGCTGACAGAAAAGCTGACAGAAAAGCTGACAGAAAAGCTGACAGAAAAGCTGACAGAAAAGCTGACAGAAAAGCTGACAGAAAAGCTGACAGAAAAGTTGACAGAAAAGCTGACAGAAAAGCTGACAGAAAAGCTGACAGAAAAGCTGACAGAAAAGCTGACAGAAGAGCTGACAGAAAAGCTGACAGAAGAGCTGACAGAAAAGCTGACAAAAAAGACAGTAGTGATGAACAATGTATTTCCCCTTGCTTAGGGCTTTTCCTCTGTAATACTTATGTTTATTTTTTCCTACTTTTTCACGCTTTTCTTAAATGGAGCTACACCGGCTCATTTTTAAGTATTACTGCTATCACTTTTTTGAATGTTTTATTATTCCATGCTAGACATTAAATTTGCTGATTAAACAGCGATACTTGCACGTCATGTACTAGTTTGGAAAGATCTGAGATCAAATCACGTCATTTCAAGAGAGAATAAAAGCATACAAACACACAAACAGACACCTAAACAAACACACAAAGAAGGTACAAACACACGGAAGTTCTGACACGGCATGTAATTTATAAGAACATCACAAAATTAGTAAAATAAACCTTAACATTTATAAAACAAAATGCATGAAAATTTTAGATATGACATGGAATTTATATAAAAAGCATTAAATTTATATTAAAAATTGAATTTATATAAATAGTATGAAATCTATATATTATTAAATTTATAACAAAAAACCCCGGAATATATGAAAAACATGGAGTTTATAAAAACAGCGTAGACAGTTTTAAAATATTGTTAAAAACTCATCTCTTTAAATGTGGTTATTCACTGTAATTTCTTTTTTAGTGTAATGTATTGTTTCATTTGATATTAGTCAGATTTCTATTTATTCTGATATTGTTTAAGTTTTGTCATAGCCAATGCGTGCATGTTGTATATGGTAGCCTTTAGAGCAAATTGTTGAATAAGGGCGTTATAAATGTTGCATTAATAATAATAATAATAATAATAATAATAATAATAATAATAATACTAATAATAATAATAATAAGAAGAAGAAGAAGAAGAAGAAGAAGGAGAATAAGAAGAAGAAGAAGAAGAAGAAGAAGAAGAAGAAGAAGAGGAAAGAGAGAAATGGCATGGAATGTATGTAAAGAGCATGAATTGAAAAACCATGGAACTTATATAAATGGCATGGTACAATACACATGTTTGTTACTTAAGCGCTTAATCCAAATATTTGTGAATTTGGTACGATTCACATGTTTGTTTTTGTTAACACTTTGTTTTTATTTCCTTCAAGAGTAAGTTGCCAGTACAGTAGCATACATTGTATAATAAACCACAAAAGTGTTGTTTTTTAACTTTTTTTTTTTTGTTTTTTCTGCACCTTATGATACAACATCTTTTCAACTGTTACTGCATGTTTTAAATATTTTAAGAAAGGGTAGAAATAAACCTCTTCATTGGCGTTATTACATTTATGAATATACAACTTGGCTTGAAGGAGAAGATAATCAAGAATAAATCTACAAGTTCTATTGTTTCCTTTTCCAGCAACCGTAGTATTTTTATTCTAGTATTTAAGATAATAACAGTTGTTCTCTAGAAACGTTTTATTCAGTCATTTTTCGCTGATTACCCAAAAAAGGTTTAAACTATAGCATGTCGCAAAATTGTGAATTAAATCTCGTGTTACATTTCATTGTCTGCAGGTAGTGCAGATGACAGAGCATACATACAGACACAGTACAAAGTCCAAAGCTGACAGAAAAGCTGACAGAAAAGCTGACAAGCTGACAGAAAAGCTGACAGAAAAGCTGAGGTAAAAACAATAGTGATGAACAATGTATTTCCCCTTGCTTAGGGCTTTTCCTCTGTAATACTTATGTTTATTTTTTCCTACTTTTTCACGCTTTTCTTAAATGGAGCCACACCGACTCATTTTTAAGTATTACTGCTATCACCTTTTTGAATGTTTTATTATTCCATGCTAGACATTAAATTTGCTGATTGAACAGCGATACTTGCACGTCATGTACTAGTTTGGAAAGATCTGAGATCAAATCACGTCATTTCAAGAGAGAATAAAAGCATACAAACACACAAACAGACACCTAAACAAACACACAAAGAAGGTACAAACACACGGAAGTTCTGACACGGCATGTAATTTATAAGAACATCACAAAATTAGTAAAATAAACCTTAACATTTATAAAACAAAATGCATGAAAATTTTAGATATGACATGGAATTTATATAAAAAGCACTAAATTTATATTTAAAATTGAATTTATATAAATAGTATGAAATCTATATATTATTAAATTTATAACAAAAAACCCCGGAATATATGAAAAACATGGAGTTTATAAAAACAGCGTAGACAGTTTTAAAATATTGTTAAAAACTCATCTCTTTAAATGTGGTTATTCACTGTAATTTCTTTTTTTAGTGTAATGTATTGTTTCATTTGATATTAGTCAGATTTCTATTTATTCTGATATTGTTTAAGTTTTGTCATAGCCAATGCGTGCATGTTGTATATGGTAGCCTTTAGAGCAAATTGTTGAATAAGGGCGTTATAAATGTTGCAATAATAATATTAATAATAATAAAAATTATAATAATAATACTAATAATAATAATAATAATAATAAGAAGAAGAAGAAGAAGAAGAAGAAGAAGAAGAAGGAGAAGAAGAAGAAGAAGAAGAAGAAGAAGAAGAAGAGGAAGAAGAGGAAAGAGAGAAATGGCATGGAATGTATGTAAAGAGCATGAATTAAAAAACCATGGAACTTATATAAATGGCATGGTACAATACACATGTTTGTTACTTAAGCGCTTAATCCAAATATTTGTGAATTTGGTACGATTCACATGTTTGTTTTTGTTAACACTTTGTTTTTATTTCCTTCAAGAGTAAGTTGCCAGTACAGTAGCATACATTGTATAATAAACCACAAAAGTGTTGTTTTTTAACTTTTTTTTTTGTTTTTTCTGCACCTTATGATACAACATCTTTTCAACTGTTACTGCATGTTTTAAATATTTTAAGAAAGGGTAGAAATAAACTTCTACATTGGCGTTATTACATTTATGAATATACAACTTGGCTTGAAGGAGAAGCTAATCAAGAATAAATCTACAAGTTCTATTGTTTCCTTTCCCAGCAACCGTAGTATTTTTATTCTAGTATTTAAGATAATAACAGTTGTTCTCTAGAAACGTTTTATTCAGTCATTTTTCGCTGATTACCCAAAAAAGGTTTAAACTATAGCATGTCGCAAAATTGTGAATTAAATCTCGTGTTACATTTCATTGTCTGCAGGTAGTGCAGATGACAGAGCATACATACAGACACAGTACAAAGTCCAAAGCTGACAGAAAAGCTGACAGAAAAGCTGACAGAAAAGCTGACAGAAAAGCTGACAGAAAAGCTGACAGAAAAGCTGACAGAAAAGCTGACAGAAAAGCTGACAGAAAAGCTGACAGAAAAGCTGACAGAAAAGCTGAGGCAAAGACAGTAGTGATGAACAATGTATTTCCCCTTGCTTAGGGCTTTTCCTCTGTAATACTTATGTTTATTTTTTCCTACTTTTTCACGCTTTTCTTAAATGGAGCTACACCGACTCATTTTTAAGCATTACTGCTATCACTTTTTTGAATGTTTTATTATTCCATGCTAGACATTAAATTTGCTGATTAAACAGCGATACTTGCACGTCATGTACTAGTTTGGAAAGATCTGAGATCAAATCACGTCATTTCAAGAGAGAATAAAAGCATACAAACACACAAACAGACACCTAAACAAACACACAAAGAAGGTACAAACACACGGAAGTTCTGACACGGCATGTAATTTATAAGAACATCACAAAATTAGTAAAATAAACCTTAACATTTATAAAACAAAATGCATGAAAATTTTAGATATGACATGGAATTTATATAAAAAGCACTAAATTTATATTTAAAATTGAATTTATATAAATAGTATGAAATCTATATATTATTAAATTTATAACAAAAAACCCCGGAATATATGAAAAACATGGAGTTTATAAAAACAGCGTAGACAGTTTTAAAATATTGTTAAAAACTCATCTCTTTAAACGTGCTTATTCACTGTAATTTCTTTTTTTAGTGTAATGTATTGTTTCATTTGATATTAGTCAGATTTCTATTTATTCTGATATTGTTTAAGTTTTGTCATAGCCAATGCGTGCATGTTGTATATGGTAGCCTTTAGAGCGAATTGTTGAATAAGGGCGTTATAAATGTTGCAATAATAATATTAATAATAATAATAATAATAATAATAGTAATAAGAAGAATAAGAAGAAGAAGAAGAAGAAGAAGAAGGAGAAGAAGAAGAAGAAGAATAAGAAGAAGAAGAAGAAAAAGAAGAGGAAAGAGAGAAATGGCATGGAATGTATGTAAAGAGCATGAATTAAAAAAACCATGGAACTTATATAAATGGCATGGTACAATACACATGTTTGTTACTTAAGCGCTTAATCCAAATATTTGTGAATTTGGTACGATTCACATGTTTGTTTTTGTTAACACTTTGTTTTTATTTCCTTCAAGAGTAAGTTGCCAGTACAGTAGCATACATTGTATAATAAACCACAAAAGTGTTGTTTTTAACTTTTTTTCTTTTTGGTTTTTCTGCACCTTATGATACAACATCTTTTCAACTGTTACTGCATGTTTTAAATATTTTAAGAAAGGGTAGAAATAAACTTCTACATTGGCGTTATTACATTTATGAATATACAACTTGGCTTGAAGGAGGAGCTAATCAAGAATAAATCTACAAGTTCTATTGTTTCCTTTTCCAGCAACCGTAGTATTTTTATTCTAGTATTTAAGATAATAACAGTTGTTCTCTAGAAACGTTTTATTCAGTCATTTTTCGCTGATTACCCAAAAAAGGTTTAAACTATAGCATGTCGCAAAATTGTGAATTAAATCTCGTGTTACATTTCATTGTCTGCAGGTAGTGCAGATGACAGAGCATACATACAGACACAGTACAAAGTCCAAAGTTGACAGAAAAGCTGACAGAAAAGCTGACAGAAAAGCTGACAGAAAATCTGACAGAAAGCTGACAGAAAAGCTGACAGAAAAGCTGACAGAAAAGCTGACAGAAAAGCTGACAGAAAAGCTGACAGAAAAGCTGAGGCAAAGACAGTAGTGATGAACAATGTATTTCCCCTTGCTTAGGGCTTTTCCTCTGTAATACTTATGTTTATTTTTTCCTACTTTTTCACGCTTTTCTTAAATGGAGCTACACCGACTCATTTTTAAGCATTACTGCTATCACTTTTTTGAATGTTTTATTATTCCATGCTAGACATTAAATTTGCTGATTAAACAGCGATACTTGCACGTCATGTACTAGTTTGGAAAGATCTGAGATCAAATCACGTCATTTCAAGAGAGAATAAAAGCATACAAACACACAAACAGACACCTAAACAAACACACAAAGAAGGTACAAACACACGGAAGTTCTAACACGGCATGTAATTTATAAGAACATCACAAAATTAGTAAAATAAACCTTAACATTTATAAAACAAAATGCATGAAAATTTTAGATAGGACATGGAATTTATATAAAAAGCATTAAATTTATATTAAAAATTGAATTTATATAAATAGTATGAAATCTATATATTATTAAATTTATAACAAAAAACCCCGGAATATATGAAAAACATGGAGTTTATAAAAACAGCGTAGACAGTTTTAAAATATTGTTAAAAACTCATCTCTTTAAATGTGGTTATTCACTGTAATTTCTTTTTTTAGTGTAATGTATTGTTTCATTTGATATTAGTCAGATTTCTATTTATTCTGATATTGTTTAAGTTTTGTCATAGCCAATGCGTGCATGTTGTATATGGTAGCCTTTAGAGCGAATTGTTGAATAAGGGCGTTATAAATGTTGCAATAATAATATTAATAATAATAATAATAATAATACTAATAATAATAATAAGAAGAAGAAGAAGAAGAAGGAGAAGAAGAAGAAGAATAAGAAGAAGAAGAAGAAGAAAAAGAAGAGGAAAGAGAGAAATGGCATGGAATGTATGTAAAGAGCATGAATTAAAAAAACCATGGAACTTATATAAATGGCATGGTACAATACACATGTTTGTTACTTAAGCGCTTAATCCAAATATTTGTGAATTTGGTACGATTCACATGTTTGTTTTTGTTAACACTTTGTTTTTATTTCCTTCAAGAGTAAGTTGCCAGTACAGTAGCATACATTGTATAATAAACCACAAAAGTGTTGTTTTTAACTTTTTTTCTTTTTGGTTTTTCTGCACCTTATGATACAACATCTTTTCAACTGTTACTGCATGTTTTAAATATTTTAAGAAAGGGTAGAAATAAACCTCTTCATTGGCGTTATTACATTTATGAATATACAACTTGGCTTGAAGGAGAAGATAATCAAGAATAAATCTACAAGTTCTATTGTTTCCTTTTCCAGCAACCGTAGTATTTTTATTCTAGTATTTAAGATAATAACAGTTGTTCTCTAGAAACGTTTTATTCAGTCATTTTTCGCTGATTACCCAAAAAAGGTTTAAACTATAGCATGTCGCAAAATTGTGAATTAAATCTCGTGTTACATTTCATTGTCTGCAGGTAGTGCAGATGACAGAGCATACATACAGACACAGTACAAAGTCCAAAGCTGACAGAAAAGCTGACAGAAAAGCTGACAGAAAAGCTGACAGAAAATCTGACAGAAAAGCTGACAGAAAAGCTGACAGAAAAGCTGACAGAAAAGCTGACATAAAGGCTGACAGAAAAGCTGACAGAAAAGCTGACAGAAAAGCTAACAGAAAAGCTGACAGAAAAGCTGACAGAAAAGCTGACAGAAAAGCTGACAGAAAAGCTGACAGAAAAGCTGACAGAAAAGCTGACAGAAAAGCTGAAGCAAAGACAGTAGTGATGAACAACGTATTTCCCCTTGCTTAGGGCTTTTCCTCTGTAATACTTATGTTTATTTTTTCCTACTTTTTCACGCTTTTCTTAAATGGAGCTACACCGACTCATTTTTAAGCATTACTGCTATCACTTTTTTGAATGTTTTATTATTCCATGCTAGACATTAAATTTGCTGATTAAACAGCGATACTTGCACGTCATGTACTAGTTTGGAAAGATCTGAGATCAAATCACGTCATTTCAAGAGAGAATAAAAGCATACAAACACACAAACAGACACCTAAACAAACACACAAAGAAGGTACAAACACACGGAAGTTCTGACACGGCATGTAATTTATAAGAACATCACAAAATTAGTAAAATAAACCTTAACATTTATAAAACAAAATGCATGAAAATTTTAGATAGGACATGGAATTTATATAAAAAGCATTAAATTTATATTTAAAATTGAATTTATATAAATAGTATGAAATCTATATATTATTAAATTTATAACAAAAAACCCTGGAATATATGAAAAACATGGAGTTTATAAAAACAGCGTAGACAGTTTTAAAATATTGTTAAAAACTCATCTCTTTAAATGTGGTTATTCACTGTAATTTCTTTTTTTAGTGTAATGTATTGTTTCATTTGATATTAGTCAGATTTCTATTTATTCTGATATTGTTTAAGTTTTGTCATAGCCAATGCGTGCATGTTGTATATGGTAGCCTTTAGAGCGAATTGTTGAATAAGGGCGTTATAAATGTTGCAATAATAATATTAATAATAATAATAATAATAATAATAATAATAATACTAATAATAATAATAAGAAGAAGAAGAAGAAGAAGAAGAAGGAGAAGAAGAAGAAGAAGAAGAATAAGAAGAAGAAGAAGAAGAAGAAGAAGAAGAAGAGGAAAGAGAGAAATGGCATGGAATGTATGTAAAGAGCATGAATTAAAAAAACCATGGAACTTATATAAATGGCATGGTACAATACACATGTTTGTTACTTAAGCGCTTAATCCAAATATTTGTGAATTTGGTACGATTCACATGTTTGTTTTTGTTAACACTTTGTTTTTATTTCCTTCAAGAGTAAGTTGCCAGTACAGTAGCATACATTGTATAATAAACCACAAAAGTGTTGTTTTTAACTTTTTTTCTTTTTGGTTTTTCTGCACCTTATGATACAACATCTTTTCAACTGTTACTGCATGTTTTAAATATTTTAAGAAAGGGTAGAAATAAACCTCTTCATTGGCGTTATTACATTTATGAATATACAACTTGGCTTGAAGGAGAAGATAATCAAGAATAAATCTACAAGTTCTATTGTTTCCTTTTCCAGCAACCGTAGTATTTTTATTCTAGTATTTAAGATAATAACAGTTGTTCTCTAGAAACGTTTTATTCAGTCATTTTTCGCTGATTACCCAAAAAAGGTTTAAACTATAGCATGTCGCAAAATTGTGAATTAAATCTCGTGTTACATTTCATTGTCTGCAGGTAGTGCATATGCACAGAGCATACATACAGACACAGTACAAAGTCCAAAGTTGACAGAAAAGCTGACAGAAAAGCTGACAGAAAAGCTGACAGAAAAGCTGACATAAAGGCTGACAGAAAAGCTGACAGAAAAGCTGACAGAAAAGCTGACATAAAGGCTGACAGAAAAGCTGACAGAAAAGCTGACAGAAAAGCTGACAGAAAAGCTGACAGAAAAGCTGACAGAAAAGCTGACAGAAAAGCTGAAGCAAAGACAGTAGTGATGAACAACGTATTTCCCCTTGCTTAGGGCTTTTCCTCTGTAATACTTATGTTTATTTTTTCCTACTTTTTCACGCTTTTCTTAAATGGAGCTACACCGACTCATTTTTAAGCATTACTGCTATCACTTTTTTGAATGTTTTATTATTCCATGCTAGACATTAAATTTGCTGATTAAACAGCGATACTTGCACGTCATGTACTAGTTTGGAAAGATCTGAGATCAAATCACGTCATTTCAAGAGAGAATAAAAGCATACAAACACACAAACAGACACCTAAACAAACACACAAAGAAGGTACAAACACACGGAAGTTCTGACACGGCATGTAATTTATAAGAACATCACAAAATTAGTAAAATAAACCTTAACATTTATAAAACAAAATGCATGAAAATTTTAGATAGGACATGGAATTTATATAAAAAGCATTAAATTTATATTTAAAATTGAATTTATATAAATAGTATGAAATCTATATATTATTAAATTTATAACAAAAAACCCTGGAATATATGAAAAACATGGAGTTTATAAAAACAGCGTAGACAGTTTTAAAATATTGTTAAAAACTCATCTCTTTAAATGTGGTTATTCACTGTAATTTCTTTTTTTAGTGTAATGTATTGTTTCATTTGATATTAGTCAGATTTCTATTTATTCTGATATTGTTTAAGTTTTGTCATAGCCAATGCGTGCATGTTGTATATGGTAGCCTTTAGAGCGAATTGTTGAATAACGGCGTTATAAATGTTGCAATAATAATATTAATAATAATAATAATAATAATAATAATAATAATAATAATACTAATAATAATAAGAAGAAGAAGAAGAAGAAGAAGAAGAAGGAGAAGAAGAAGAAGAAGAAGAAGAATAAGAAGAAGAAGAAGAAGAAGAAGAAGAAGAGGAAAGAGAGAAATGGCATGGAATGTATGTAAAGAGCATGAATTAAAAAAACCATGGAACTTATATAAATGGCATGGTACAATACACATGTTTGTTACTTAAGCGCTTAATCCAAATATTTGTGAATTTGGTACGATTCACATGTTTGTTTTTGTTAACACTTTGTTTTTATTTCCTTCAAGAGTAAGTTGCCAGTACAGTAGCATACATTGTATAATAAACCACAAAAGTGTTGTTTTTAACTTTTTTTCTTTTTGGTTTTTCTGCACCTTATGATACAACATCTTTTCAACTGTTACTGCATGTTTTAAATATTTTAAGAAAGGGTAGAAATAAACCTCTTCATTGGCGTTATTACATTTATGAATATACAACTTGGCTTGAAGGAGAAGATAATCAAGAATAAATCTACAAGTTCTATTGTTTCCTTTTCCAGCAACCGTAGTATTTTTATTCTAGTATTTAAGATAATAACAGTTGTTCTCTAGAAACGTTTTATTCAGTCATTTTTCGCTGATTACCCAAAAAAGGTTTAAACTATAGCATGTCGCAAAATTGTGAATTAAATCTCGTGTTACATTTCATTGTCTGCAGGTAGTGCATATGCACAGAGCATACATACAGACACAGTACAAAGTCTAAAGTTGACAGAAAAGCTGACAGAAAAGCTGACAGAAAAGCTGACAGAAAAGCTGACATAAAGGCTGACAGAAAAGCTGACAGAAAAGCTGACAGAAAAGCTGACATAAAGGCTGACAGAAAAGCTGACAGAAAAGCTGACAGAAAAGCTGACAGAAAAGCTGACAGAAAAGCTGACAGAAAAGCTGACAGAAAAGCTGACAGAAAAGCTGACAGAAAAGCTGAAGCAAAGACAGTAGTGATGAACAACGTATTTCCCCTTGCTTAGGGCTTTTCCTCTGTAATACTTATGTTTATTTTTTCCTACTTTTTCACGCTTTTCTTAAATGGAGCTACACCGACTCATTTTTAAGCATTACTGCTATCACTTTTTTGAATGTTTTATTATTCCATGCTAGACATTAAATTTGCTGATTAAACAGCGATACTTGCACGTCATGTACTAGTTTGGAAAGATCTGAGATCAAATCACGTCATTTCAAGAGAGAATAAAAGCATACAAACACACAAACAGACACCTAAACAAACACACAAAGAAGGTACAAACACACGGAAGTTCTGACACGGCATGTAATTTATAAGAACATCACAAAATTAGTAAAATAAACCTTAACATTTATAAAACAAAATGCATGAAAATTTTAGATAGGACATGGAATTTATATAAAAAGCATTAAATTTATATTTAAAATTGAATTTATATAAATAGTATGAAATCTATATATTATTAAATTTATAACAAAAAACCCTGGAATATATGAAAAACATGGAGTTTATAAAAACAGCGTAGACAGTTTTAAAATATTGTTAAAAACTCATCTCTTTAATATGTGGTTATTCACTGTAATTTCTTTTTTTAGTGTAATGTATTGTTTCATTTGATATTAGTCAGATTTCTATTTATTCTGATATTGTTTAAGTTTTGTCATAGCCAATGCGTGCATGTTGTATATGGTAGCCTTTAGAGCGAATTGTTGAATAAGGGCGTTATAAATGTTGCAATAATAATATTAATAATAATAATAATAATAATAATACTAATAATAATAATAATAAGAAGAAGAAGAAGAAGAAGGAGAAGAAGAAGAAGAAGAAGAATAAGAAGAAGAAGAAGAAGAAGAAGAAGAAGAAGAGGAAAGAGAGAAATGGCATGGAATGTATGTAAAGAGCATGAATTAAAAAAACCATGGAACTTATATAAATGGCATGGTACAATACACATGTTTGTTACTTAAGCGCTTAATCCAAATATTTGTGAATTTGGTACGATTCACATGTTTGTTTTTGTTAACACTTTGTTTTTATTTCCTTCAAGAGTAAGTTGCCAGTACAGTAGCATACATTGTATAATAAACCACAAAAGTGTTGTTTTTAACTTTTTTTCTTTTTGGTTTTTCTGCACCTTATGATACAACATCTTTTCAACTGTTACTGCATGTTTTAAATATTTTAAGAAAGGGTAGAAATAAACCTCTTCATTGGCGTTATTACATTTATGAATATACAACTTGGCTTGAAGGAGAAGATAATCAAGAATAAATCTACAAGTTCTATTGTTTCCTTTTCCAGCAACCGTAGTATTTTTATTCTAGTATTTAAGATAATAACAGTTGTTCTCTAGAAACGTTTTATTCAGTCATTTTTCGCTGATTACCCAAAAAAGGTTTAAACTATAGCATGTCGCAAAATTGTGAATTAAATCTCGTGTTACATTTCATTGTCTGCAGGTAGTGCAGATGACAGAGCATACATACAGACACAGTACAAAGTCCAAAGCTGACAGAAAAGCTGACAGAAAAGCTGACAGAAAAGCTGACAGAAAAGCTGACAGAAAAGCTGACAGAAAAGCTGACAGAAAAGCTGACAGAAAAGCTGACAGAAAAGCTGACAGAAAAGCTGACAGAAAAGCTGACAGAAAAGCTGACAGAAAAGCTGACAGAAAAGCTGACAGAAAAGCTGACAGAAAAGCTGACAGAAAAGCTGACAGAAAAGCTGACAGAAAAGCTGACAGAAAAGCTGACAGAAAAGCTGACAGAAAAGCTGACAGAAAAGCTGACAGAAAAGCTGACAGAAAAGCTGACAGAAAAGCTGACAGAAAAGCTGACAGAAAAGCTGACAGAAAAGCTGACAGAAAAGCTGACAGAAAAGCTGACAGAAAAGCTGACAGAATAGCTGACAGAAAAGCTGAGGCAAAGACAGTAGTGATGAACAATGTATTTCCCCTTGCTTAGGGCTTTTCCTCTGTAATACTTATGTTTATTTTTTCCTACTTTTTCACGCTTTTCTTAAATGGAGCTACACCGACTCATTTTTAAGCATTACTGCTATCACTTTTTTGAATGTTTTATTATTCCATGCTAGACATTAAATTTGCTGATTAAACAGCGATACTTGCACGTCATGTACTAGTTTGGAAAGATCTGAGATCAAATCACGTCATTTCAAGAGAGAATAAAAGCATACAAACACACAAACAGACACCTAAACAAACACACAAAGAAGGTACAAACACACGGAAGTTCTGACACGGCATGTAATTTATAAGAACATCACAAAATTAGTAAAATAAACCTTAACATTTATAAAACAAAATGCATGAAAATTTTAGATAGGACATGGAATTTATATAAAAAGCATTAAATTTATATTTAAAATTGAATTTATATAAATAGTATGAAATCTATATATTATTAAATTTATAACAAAAAACCCTGGAATATATGAAAAACATGGAGTTTATAAAAACAGCGTAGACAGTTTTAAAATATTGTTAAAAACTCATCTCTTTAAATGTGGTTATTCACTGTAATTTCTTTTTTTAGTGTAATGTATTGTTTCATTTGATATTAGTCAGATTTCTATTTATTCTGATATTGTTTAAGTTTTGTCATAGCCAATGCGTGCATGTTGTATATGGTAGCCTTTAGAGCGAATTGTTGAATAAGGGCGTTATAAATGTTGCAATAATAATATTAATAATAATAATAATAATAATAATAATACTAATAATAATAAGAAGAAGAAGAAGAAGAAGAAGAAGGAGAAGAAGAAGAAGAAGAAGAAGAATAAGAAGAAGAAGAAGAAGAAGAAGAGGAAAGAGAGAAATGGCATGGAATGTATGTAAAGAGCATGAATTAAAAAAACCATGGAACTTATATAAATGGCATGGTACAATACACATGTTTGTTACTTAAGCGCTTAATCCAAATATTTGTGAATTTGGTACGATTCACATGTTTGTTTTTGTTAACACTTTGTTTTTATTTCCTTCAAGAGTAAGTTGCCAGTACAGTAGCATACATTGTATAATAAACCACAAAAGTGTTGTTTTTAACTTTTTTTCTTTTTGGTTTTTCTGCACCTTATGATACAACATCTTTTCAACTGTTACTGCATGTTTTAAATATTTTAAGAAAGGGTAGAAATAAACCTCTTCATTGGCGTTATTACATTTATGAATATACAACTTGGCTTGAAGGAGAAGATAATCAAGAATAAATCTACAAGTTCTATTGTTTCCTTTTCCAGCAACCGTAGTATTTTTATTCTAGTATTTAAGATAATAACAGTTGTTCTCTAGAAACGTTTTATTCAGTCATTTTTCGCTGATTACCCAAAAAAGGTTTAAACTATAGCATGTCGCAAAATTGTGAATTAAATCTCGTGTTACATTTCATTGTCTGCAGGTAGTGAAGATGACAGAGCATACATACAGACACAGTACAAAGTCCAAAGCTGACAGAAAAGCTGACAGAAAAGCTGACAGAAAAGCTGACAGAAAAGCTGACAGAAAAGCTGACAGAAAAGCTGACAGAAAAGCTGACAGAAAAGCTGACAGAAAAGCTGACAGAAAAGCTGACAGAAAAGCTGACAGAAAAGCTGACAGAAAAGCTGACAGAAAAGCTGACAGAAAAGCTGACAGAAAAGCTGACAGAAAAGCTGACAGAAAAGCTGACAGAAAAGCTGACAGAAAAGCTGACAGAAAAGCTGACAGAAAAGCTGACAGAAAAGCTGACAGAAAAGCTGACAGAAAAGCTGACAGAAAAGCTGAGGCAAAGACAGTAGTGATGAACAATGTATTTCCCCTTGCTTAGGGCTTTTCCTCTGTAATACTTATGTTTATTTTTTCCTACTTTTTCACGCTTTTCTTAAATTGAGCTACACCGACTCATTTTTAAGCATTACTGCTATCACTTTTTTGAATGTTTTATTATTCCATGCTAGACATTAAATTTGCTGATTAAACAGCGATACTTGCACGTCATGTACTAGTTTGGAAAGATCTGAGATCAAATCACGTCATTTCAAGAGAGAATAAAAGCATACAAACACACAAACAGACACCTAAACAAACACACAAAGAAGGTACAAACACACGGAAGTTCTGACACGGCATGTAATTTATAAGAACATCACAAAATTAGTAAAATAAACCTTAACATTTATAAAACAAAATGCATGAAAATTTTAGATATGACATGGAATTTATATAAAAAGCATTAAATTTATATTAAAAATTGAATTTATATAAATAGTATGAAATCTATATATTATTAAATTTATAACAAAAAACCCCGGAATATATGAAAAACATGGAGTTTATAAAAACAGCGTAGACAGTTTTAAAATATTGTTAAAAACTCAATGTATTGTTTCATTTGATATTAGTCAGATTTCTATTTATTCTGATATTGTTTAAGTTTTGTCATAGCCAATGCGTGCATGTTGTATATGGTAGCCTTTAGAGCGAATTGTTGAATAAGGGCGTTATAAATGCTGCAATAATAATATTAATAATAATAATAATAATAATAATAATAATAATAATACTAATAAGAAGAAGAAGAAGAAGAAGAAGAAGAAGAAGGAGAAGAAGAAGAAGAAGAAGAATAAGAAGAAGAAGAAGAAAAAGAAGAGGAAAGAGAGAAATGGCATGGAATGTATGTAAAGAGCATGAATTAAAAAAACCATGGAACTTCTATAAATGGCATGGTACAATACACATGTTTGTTACTTAAGCGCTTAATCCAAATATTTGTGAATTTGGTACGATTCACATGTTTGTTTTTGTTAACACTTTGTTTTTATTTCCTTCAAGAGTAAGTTGCCAGTACAGTAGCATACATTGTATAATAAACCACAAAAGTGTTGTTTTTAACTTTTTTTCTTTTTGGTTTTTCTGCACCTTATGATACAACATCTTTTCAACTGTTACTGCATGTTTTAAATATTTTAAGAAAGGGTAGAAATAAACTTCTACATTGGCGTTATTACATTTATAAATATACAACTTGGCTTGAAGGAGAAGCTAATCAAGAATAAATCTACAAGTTCTATTGTTTCCTTTTCCAGCAACCGTAGTATTTTTATTCTAGTATTTAAGATAATAACAGTTGTTCTCTAGAAACGTTTTATTCAGTCATTTTTCGCTGATTACCCAAAAAAGGTTTAAACTATAGCATGTCGCAAAATTGTGAATTAAATCTCGTGTTACATTTCATTGTCTGCAGGTAGTGCATATGACAGAGCATACATACAGACACAGTACAAAGTCCAAAGTTGACAGAAAAGCTGACAGAAAAGCTGACAGAAAAGCTGACAGAAAAGCTGACATAAAGGCTGACAGAAAAGCTGACAGAAAAGCTGACAGAAAAGCTGACAGAAAAGCTGACAGAAAAGCTGACAGAAAAGCTGACAGAAAAGCTGACAGAAAAGCTGACAGAAAAGCTGAGGCAAAGACAGTAGTGATGAACAATGTATTTCCCCTTGCTTAGGGCTTTTCCTCTGTAATACTTATGTTTATTTTTTCCTACTTTTTCACGCTTTTCTTAAATTGAGCTACACCGACTCATTTTTAAGCATTACTGCTATCACTTTTTTGAATGTTTTATTATTCCATGCTAGACATTAAATTTGCTGATTAAACAGCGATACTTGCACGTCATGTACTAGTTTGGAAAGATCTGAGATCAAATCACGTCATTTCAAGAGAGAATAAAAGCATACAAACACACAAACAGACACCTAAACAAACACAAAAAGAAGGTACAAACACACGGAAGTTCTGACACGGCATGTAATTTATAAGAACATCACAAAATTAGTAAAATAAACCTTAACATTTATAAAACAAAATGCATGAAAATTTTAGATAGGACATGGAATTTATATAAAAAGCTGACAGAAAAGCTGACAAAAAAGACAGTAGTGATGAACAATGTATTTCCCCTTGCTTAGGGCTTTTCCTCTGTAATACTTATGTTTATTTTTTCCTACTTTTTCACGCTGTTCTTAAATGGAGCTACACCGGCTCATTTTTAAGTATTACTGCTATCACTTTTTTGAATGTTTTATTATTCCATGCTAGACATTAAATTTGCTGATTAAACAGCGATACTTGCACGTCATGTACTAGTTTGGAAAGATCTGAGATCAAATCACGTCATTTCAAGAGAGAATAAAAGCATACAAACACACAAACAGACACCTAAACAAACACACAAAGAAGGTACAAACACACGGAAGTTCTGACACGGCATGTAATTTATAAGAACATCACAAAATTAGTAAAATAAACCTTAACATTTATAAAACAAAATGCATGAAAATTTTAGATATGACATGGAATTTATATAAAAAGCATTAAATTTATATTAAAAATTGAATTTATATAAATAGTATGAAATCTATATATTATTAAATTTATAACAAAAAATCCCGGAATATATGAATAACATGGAGTTTATAAAAACAGCGTAGACAGTTTTAAAATATTGTTAAAAACTCATCTCTTTAAATGTGGTTATTCACTGTAATTTCTTTTTTAGTGTAATGTATTGTTTCATTTGATATTAGTCAGATTTCTATTTATTCTGATATTGTTTAAGTTTTGTCATAGCCAATGCGTGCATGTTGTATATGGTAGCCTTTAGAGCGAATTGTTGAATAAGGGCGTTATAAATGTTGCAATAATAATATTAATAATAATAATAATAATAATACTAATAATAATAATAATAAGAAGAAGAAGAAGAAGAAGAAGAAGGAGAAGAAGAAGAAGAAGAAGAAGAAGAATAAGAAGAAGAAGAAGAAGAAGAAGAAGAAGAAGAAGAGGAAAGAGGGAAATGGCATGGAATGTATGTAAAGAGCATGAATTAAAAAAACCATGGAACTTATATAAATGGCATGGTACAATACACATGTTTGTTACTTAAGCGCTTAATCCAAATATTTGTGAATTTGGTACGATTCACATGTTTGTTTTTGTTAACACTTTGTTTTTATTTCCTTCAAGAGTAAGTTGCCAGTACAGTAGCATACATTGTATAATAAACCACAAAAGTGTTGTTTTTAACTTTTTTTCTTTTTGGTTTTTCTGCACCTTATGATACAACATCTTTTCAACTGTTACTGCATGTTTTAAATATTTTAAGAAAGGGTAGAAATAAACTTCTACATTGGCGTTATTACATTTATGAATATACAACTTGGCTTGAAGGAGAAGCTAATCAAGAATAAATCTACAAGTTCTATTGTTTCCTTTTCCAGCAACCGTAGTATTTTTATTCTAGTATTTAAGATAATAACAGTTGTTCTCTAGAAACGTTTTATTCAGTCATTTTTCGCTGATTACCCAAAAAAGGTTTAAACTATAGCATGTCGCAAAATTGTGAATTAAATCTCGTGTTACATTTCATTGTCTGCAGGTAGTGCATATGACAGAGCATACATACAGACACAGTACAAAGTCCAAAGTTGACAGAAAAGCTGACAGAAAAGCTGACAGAAAAGCTGACAGAAAAGCTGACATAAAGGCTGACAGAAAAGCTGACAGAAAAGCTGACAGAAAAGCTGACAGAAAAGCTGACAGAAAAGCTGACAGAAAAGCTGACAGAAAAGCTGACAGAAAAGCTGAGGCAAAGACAGTAGTGATGAACAATGTATTTCCCCTTGCTTAGGGCTTTTCCTCTGTAATACTTATGTTTATTTTTTCCTACTTTTTCACGCTTTTCTTAAATTGAGCTACACCGACTCATTTTTAAGCATTACTGCTATCACTTTTTTGAATGTTTTATTATTCCATGCTAGACATTAAATTTGCTGATTAAACAGCGATACTTGCACGTCATGTACTAGTTTGGAAAGATCTGAGATCAAATCACGTCATTTCAAGAGAGAATAAAAGCATACAAACACACAAACAGACACCTAAACAAACACAAAAAGAAGGTACAAACACACGGAAGTTCTGACACGGCATGTAATTTATAAGAACATCACAAAATTAGTAAAATAAACCTTAACATTTATAAAACAAAATGCATGAAAATTTTAGATAGGACATGGAATTTATATAAAAAGCTGACAGAAAAGCTGACAAAAAAGACAGTAGTGATGAACAATGTATTTCCCCTTGCTTAGGGCTTTTCCTTTGTAATACTTATGTTTATTTTTTCCTACTTTTTCACGCTGTTCTTAAATGGAGCTACACCGGCTCATTTTTAAGTATTACTGCTATCACTTTTTTGAATGTTTTATTATTCCATGCTAGACATTAAATTTGCTGATTAAACAGCGATACTTGCACGTCATGTACTAGTTTGGAAAGATCTGAGATCAAATCACGTCATTTCAAGAGAGAATAAAAGCATACAAACACACAAACAGACACCTAAACAAACACACAAAGAAGGTACAAACACACGGAAGTTCTGACACGGCATGTAATTTATAAGAACATCACAAAATTAGTAAAATAAACCTTAACATTTATAAAACAAAATGCATGAAAATTTTAGATATGACATGGAATTTATATAAAAAGCATTAAATTTATATTAAAAATTGAATTTATATAAATAGTATGAAATCTATATATTATTAAATTTATAACAAAAAATCCCGGAATATATGAAAAACAAAGAGTTTTTAAAAACAGCGTAGACAGTTTTAAAATATTGTTAAAAACTCATCTCTTTAAATGTGGTTATTCACTGTAATTTCTTTTTTAGTGTAATGTATTGTTTCATTTGATATTAGTCAGATTTCTATTTATTCTGATATTGTTTAAGTTTTGTCATAGCCAATGCGTGCATGTTGTATATGGTAGCCTTTAGAGCGAATTGTTGAATAAGGGCGTTATAAATGTTGCAATAATAATATTAATAATAATAATAATAATAATACTAATAATAATAACAATAATAAGAAGAAGAAGAAGAAGAAGAAGAAGAAGAAGGAGAAGAAGAAGAAGAAGAAGAAGAATAAGAAGAAGAAGAAGAAGAAGAAGAAGAAGAGGAAAGAGGGAAATGGCATGGAATGTATGTAAAGAGCATGAATTAAAAAAACCATGGAACTTATATAAATGGCATGGTACAATACACATGTTTGTTACTTAAGCGCTTAATCCAAATATTTGTGAATTTGGTACGATTCACATGTTTGTTTTTGTTAACACTTTGTTTTTATTTCCTTCAAGAGTAAGTTGCCAGTACAGTAGCATACATTGTATAATAAACCACAAAAGTGTTGTTTTTAACTTTTTTCTTTTTGGTTTTTCTGCACCTTATGATACAACATCTTTTCAACTGTTACTGCATGTTTTAAATATTTTAAGAAAGGGTAGAAATAAACTTCTACATTGGCGTTATTACATTTATGAATATACAACTTGGCTTGAAGGAGAAGCTAATCAAGAATAAATCTACAAGTTCTATTGTTTCCTTTTCCAGCAACCGTAGTATTTTTATTCTAGTATTTAAGATAATAACAGTTGTTCTCTAGAAACGTTTTATTCAGTCATTTTTCGCTGATTACCCAAAAAAGGTTTAAACTATAGCATGTCGCAAAATTGTGAATTAAATCTCGTGTTACATTTCATTGTCTGCAGGTAGTGCATATGACAGAGCATACATACAGACACAGTACAAAGTCCAAAGTTGACAGAAAAGCTGACAGAAAAGCTGACAGTAAAGCTGACAGAAAAGCTGACATAAAGGCTGACAGAAAAGCTGACAGAAAAGCTGACAGAAAAGCTGACAGAAAAGCGGACAGAAAAGCTGACAGAAAAGCTGACAGAAAAGCTGACAGAAAAGCTGACAGAAAAGCTGAGGCAAAGACAGTAGTGATGAACAATGTATTTCCCCTTGCTTAGGGCTTTTCCTCTGTAATACTTATGTTTATTTTTTCCTACTTTTTCACGCTTTTCTTAAATTGAGCTACACCGACTCATTTTTAAGCATTACTGCTATCACTTTTTTGAATGTTTTATTATTCCATGCTAGACATTAAATTTGCTGATTAAACAGCGATACTTGCACGTCATGTACTAGTTTGGAAAGATCTGAGATCAAATCACGTCATTTCAAGAGAGAATAAAAGCATACAAACACACAAACAGACACCTAAACAAACACAAAAAGAAGGTACAAACACACGGAAGTTCTGACACGGCATGTAATTTATAAGAACATCACAAAATTAGTAAAATAAACCTTAACATTTATAAAACAAAATGCATGAAAATTTTAGATAGGACATGGAATTTATATAAAAAGCTGACAGAAAAGCTGACAAAAAAGACAGTAGTGATGAACAATGTATTTCCCCTTGCTTAGGGCTTTTCCTTTGTAATACTTATGTTTATTTTTTCCTACTTTTTCACGCTGTTCTTAAATGGAGCTACACCGGCTCATTTTTAAGTATTACTGCTATCACTTTTTTGAATGTTTTATTATTCCATGCTAGACATTAAATTTGCTGATTAAACAGCGATACTTGCACGTCATGTACTAGTTTGGAAAGATCTGAGATCAAATCACGTCATTTCAAGAGAGAATAAAAGCATACAAACACACAAACAGACACCTAAACAAACAAACAAAGAAGGTACAAACACACGGAAGTTCTGACACGGCATGTAATTTATAAGAACATCACAAAATTAGTAAAATAAACCTTAACATTTATAAAACAAAATGCATGAAAATTTTAGATATGACATGGAATTTATATAAAAAGCATTAAATTTATATTAAAAATTGAATTTATATAAATAGTATGAAATCTATATATTATTAAATTTATAACAAAAAATCCCGGAATATATGAAAAACAAGGAGTTTTTAAAAACAGCGTAGACAGTTTTAAAATATTGTTAAAAACTCATCTCTTTAAATGTGGTTATTCACTGTAATTTCTTTTTTAGTGTAATGTATTGTTTCATTTGATATTAGTCAGATTTCTATTTATTCTGATATTGTTTAAGTTTTGTCATAGCCAATGCGTGCATGTTGTATATGGTAGCCTTTAGAGCCAATTGTTGAATAAGGGCGTTATAAATGTTGCAATAATAATATTAATAATAATAATAATAATAATACTAATAATAATAATAATAATAAGAAGAAGAAGAAGAAGAAGAAGAAGAAGAAGAAGAAGGAGAAGAAGAAGAAGAAGAAGAATAAGAAGAAGAAGAAGAAGAAGAAGAAGAAGAAGAGGAAAGAGGGAAATGGCATGGAATGTATGTAAAGAGCATGAATTAAAAAAACCATGGAACTTATATAAATGGCATGGTACAATACACATGTTTGTTACTTAAGCGCTTAATCCAAATATTTGTGAATTTGGTACGATTCACATGTTTGTTTTTGTTAACACTTTGTTTTTATTTCCTTCAAGAGTAAGTTGCCAGTACAGTAGCATACATTGTATAATAAACCACAAAAGTGTTGTTTTTAACTTTTTTCTTTTTGGTTTTTCTGCACCTTATGATACAACATCTTTTCAACTGTTACTGCATGTTTTAAATATTTTAAGAAAGGGTAGAAATAAACTTCTACATTGGCGTTATTACATTTATGAATATACAACTTGGCTTGAAGGAGGAGCTAATCAAGAATAAATCTACAAGTTCTATTGTTTCCTTTTCCAGCAACCGTAGTATTTTTATTCTAGTATTTAAGATAATAACAGTTGTTCTCTAGAAACGTTTTATTCAGTCATTTTTCGCTGATTACCCAAAAAAGGTTTAAACTATAGCATGTCGCAAAATTGTGAATTAAATCTCGTGTTACATTTCATTGTCTGCAGGTAGTGCAGATGACAGAGCATACATACAGACACAGTACAAAGTCCAAACTTGACAGAAAAGCTGACAGAAAAGCTGACAGAAAAGCTGACAGAAAAGCTGACAGAAAAGCTGACAGAATAACTGACAGAAAAGCTGACAGAAAAGCTGACAGAAAAGCTGACAGAAAAGCTGACAGAAAAGCTGACAGAAAAGCTGACAGAAAAGCTGACAGAAGAGCTGACAGAAAAGCTGACAGAAGAGCTGACAGAAAAGCTGACAGAAAAGCTGACAGAAAAGCTGACAAAAAAGACAGTAGTGATGAACAATGTATTTCCCCTTGCTTAGGGCTTTTCCTCTGTAATACTTATGTTTATTTTTTCCTACTTTTTCACGCTTTTCTTAAATGGAGCTACACCGGCTCATTTTTAAGTATTACTGCTATCACTTTTTTTGAAGTTTTATTATTCCATGCTAGACATTAAATTTGCTGATTAAACAGCGATACTTGCACGTCATGTACTAGTTTGGAAAGATCTGAGATCAAATCACGTCATTTCAAGAGAGAATAAAAGCATACAAACACACAAACAGACACCTAAACAAACACACAAAGAAGGCACAAACACACGGAAGTTCTGACACGGCATGTAATTTATAAGAACATCACAAAATTAGTAAAATAAACCTTAACATTTATAAAACAAAATGCATGAAAATTTTAGATATGACATGGAATTTATATAAAAAGCATTAAATTTATATTAAAAATTGAATTTATATAAATAGTATGAAATCTATATATTATTAAATTTATAACAAAAAACCCCGGAATATATGAAAAACATGGAGTTTATAAAAACAGCGTAGACAGTTTTAAAATATTGTTAAAAACTCATCTCTTTAAATGTGGTTATTCACTGTAATTTCTTTTTTAGTGTAATGTATTGTTTCATTTGATATTAGTCAGATTTCTATTTATTCTGATATTGTTTAAGTTTTGTCATAGCCAATGCGTGCATGTTGTATATGGTAGCCTTTAGAGCAAATTGTTGAATAAGGGCGTTATAAATGTTGCAATAATAATATTAATAATAATAATAATAATACTAATAATAATAATAATAATAATAATAAGAAGAAGAAGAAGAAGAAGAAGAGGAAAGAGAGAAATGGCATGGAATGTATGTAAAGAGCATGAATTAAAAAACCATGGAACTTATATAAATGGCATGGTACAATACACATGTTTGTTACTTAAGCGCTTAATCCAAATATTTGTGAATTTGGTACGATTCACATGTTTGTTTTTGTTAACACTTTGTTTTTATTTCCTTCAAGAGTAAGTTGCCAGTACAGTAGCATACATTGTATAATAAACCACAAAAGTGTTGTTTTTTAACTTTTTTTTTGGTTTTTTCTGCACCTTATGATACAACATCTTTTCAACTGTTACTGCATGTTTTAAATATTTTAAGAAAGGGTAGAAATAAACCTCTTCATTGGCGTTATTACATTTATGAATATACAACTTGGCTTGAAGGAGAAGATAATCAAGAATAAATCTACAAGTTCTATTGTTTCCTTTTCCAGCAACCGTAGTATTTTTATTCTAGTATTTAAGATAATAACAGTTGTTCTCTAGAAACGTTTTATTCAGTCATTTTTCGCTGATTACCCAAAAAAGGTTTAAACTATAGCATGTCGCAAAATTGTGAATTAAATCTCGTGTTACATTTCATTGTCTGCAGGTAGTGCAGATGACAGAGCATACATACAGACACAGTACAAAGTCCAAAGCTGACAGAAAAGCTGACAGAAAAGCTGACAGAAAAGCTGACAGAAAAGCTGACAGAAAAGCTGACAGAAAAGCTGACAGAAAAGCTGACAGAAAAGCTGACAGAAAAGCTGACAGAAAAGCTGACAGAAAAGCTGACAGAAAAGCTGACAGAAAAGCTGACAGAAAAGCTGACAGAAAAGCTGACAGAAAAGCTGACAGAAAAGCTGACAGAAAAGCTGACAGAAAAGCTGACAGAAAAGCTGACAGAAAAGCTGACAGAAAAGCTGACAGAAGAGCTGATAGAAAAGCTGACAGAAGAGCTGACAGAAAAGCTGACAGAAGAGCTGACAGAAAAGCTGACAGAAAAGCTGACAGAAAAGCTGACAGAAAAGCTGACAAAAAAGACAGTAGTGATGAACAATGTATTTCCCCTTGCTTAGGGCTTTTCCTCTGTAATACTTATGTTTATTTTTTCCTACTTTTCACGCTTTTCTTAAATGGAGCTACACCTGCTCATTTTTAAGTATTACTGCTATCACTTTTTTTGAATGTTTTATTATTCCATGCTAGACATTAAATTTGCTGATTAAACAGCGATACTTGCACGTCATGTACTAGTTTGGAAAGATCTGAGATCAAATCACGTCATTTCAAGAGAGAATAAAAGCATACAAACACACAAACAGACACCTAAACAAACACAAAAAGAAGGTACAAACACACGGAAGTTCTGACACGGCATGTAATTTATAAGAACATCACAAAATTAGTAAAATAAACCTTAACATTTATAAAACAAAATGCATGAAAATTTTAGATATGACATGGAATTTATATAAAAAGCATTAAATTTATATTAAAAATTGAATTTATATAAATAGTATGAAATCTATATATTATTAAATTTATAACAAAAAACCCCGGAATATATGAAAAACATGGAGTTTATAAAAACAGCGTAGACAGTTTTAAAATATTGTTAAAAACTCATCTCTTTAAATGTGGTTATTCACTGTAATTTCTTTTTTAGTGTAATGTATTGTTTCATTTGATATTAGTCAGATTTCTATTTATTCTGATATTGTTTAAGTTTTGTCATAGCCAATGCGTGCATGTTGTATATGGTAGCCTTTAGAGCAAATTGTTGAATAAGGGCGTTATAAATGTTGCAATAATAATATTAATAATAATAATAATAATAATACTAATAATAATAATAAGAAGAAGAAGAAGAAGAAGAAGGAGAATAAGAAGAAGAAGAAGAAGAAGAAGAAGAGGAAAGAGAGAAATGGCATGGAATGTATGTAAAGAGCATGAATTAAAAAACCATGGAACTTATATAAATGGCATGGTACAATACACATGTTTGTTACTTAAGCGCTTAATCCAAATATTTGTGAATTTGGTACGATTCACATGTTTGTTTTTGTTAACACTTTGTTTTTATTTCCTTCAAGAGTAAGTTGCCAGTACAGTAGCATACATTGTATAATAAACCACAAAAGTGTTGTTTTTAACTTTTTTTTTTGTTTTTTCTGCACCTTATGATACAACATCTTTTCAACTGTTACTGCATGTTTTAAATATTTTAAGAAAGGGTAGAAATAAACTTCTACATTGGCGTTATTACATTTATGAATATACAACTTGGCTTGAAGGAGAAGCTAATCAAGAATAAATCTACAAGTTCTATTGTTTCCTTTTCCAGCAACCGTAGTATTTTTATTCTAGTATTTAAGATAATAACAGTTGTTCTCTAGAAACGTTTTATTCAGTCATTTTTCGCTGATTACCCAAAAAAGGTTTAAACTATAGCATGTCGCAAAATTGTGAATTAAATCTCGTGTTACATTTCATTGTCTGCAGGTAGTGCAGATGACAGAGCATACATACAGACACAGTACAAAGTCCAGATTTGACAGAAAAGCTGACAGAAAAGCTGACAGAAAAGCTGACAGAAAAGCTGACAGAAAAGCTGACAGAAAAGCTGACAGAAAAGCTGACAGAAAAGCTGACAGAAAAGCTGTCAGAAAAACTGACAGAAAAGCTGACAGAAAAGCTGACAGAAAAGCTGAGGCAAAGACAGTAGTGATGAACAATGTATTTCCCCTTGCTTAGGGCTTTTCCTCTGTAATACTTATGTTTATTTTTTCCTACTTGTTCACGCTTTTCTTAAATGGAGCTACACCGACTCATTTTTAAGCATTACTGCTATCACTTTTTTGAATGTTTTATTATTCCATGCTAGACATTAAATTTGCTGATTAAACAGCGATACTTGCACGTCATGTACTAGTTTGGAAAGATCTGAGATCAAATCACGTCATTTCAAGAGAGAATAAAAGCATACAAACACACAAACAGACACCTAAACAAACACAAAAAGAAGGTACAAACACACGGAAGTTCTGACACGGCATGTAATTTATAAGAACATCACAAAATTAGTAAAATAAACCTTAACATTTATAAAACAAAATGCATGAAAATTTTAGATATGACATGGAATTTATATAAAAAGCATTAAATTTATATTAAAAATTGAATTTATATAAATAGTATGAAATCTATATATTATTAAATTTATAACAAAAAACCCCGGAATATATGAAAAACATGGAGTTTATAAAAACAGCGTAGACAGTTTTAAAATATTGTTAAAAACTCATCTCTTTAAATGTGGTTATTCACTGTAATTTCTTTTTTAGTGTAATGTATTGTTTCATTTGATATTAGTCAGATTTCTATTTATTCTGATATTGTTTAAGTTTTGTCATAGCCAATGCGTGCATGTTGTATATGGTAGCCTTTAGAGCAAATTGTTGAATAAGGGCGTTATAAATGTTGCAATAATAATATTAATAATAATAATAATAATAATACTAATAATAATAATAATAATAAGAAGAAGAAGAAGAAGAAGGAGAATAAGAAGAAGAAGAAGAAGAAGAAGAAGAGGAAAGAGAGAAATGGCATGGAATGTATGTAAAGAGCATGAATTAAAAAACCATGGAACTTATATAACTGGCATGGTACAATACACATGTTTGTTACTTAAGCGCTTAATCCAAATATTTGTGAATTTGGTACGATTCACATGTTTGTTTTTGTTAACACTTTGTTTTTATTTCCTTCAAGAGTAAGTTGCCAGTACAGTAGCATACATTGTATAATAAACCACAAAAGTGTTGTTTTTTAACTTTTTTTTTGGTTTTTTCTGCACCTTATGATACAACATCTTTTCAACTGTTACTGCATGTTTTAAATATTTTAAGAAAGGGTAGAAATAAACCTCTTCATTGGCGTTATTACATTTATGAATATACAACTTGGCTTGAAGGAGAAGATAATCAAGAATAAATCTACAAGTTCTATTGTTTCCTTTTCCAGCAACCGTAGTATTTTTATTCTAGTATTTAAGATAATAACAGTTGTTCTCTAGAAACGTTTTATTCAGTCATTTTTCGCTGATTACCCAAAAAAGGTTTAAACTATAGCATGTCGCAAAATTGTGAATTAAATCTCGTGTTACATTTCATTGTCTGCAGGTAGTGCATATGACAGAGCATACATACAGACACAGTACAAAGTCCAAAGTTGACAGAAAAGCTGACAGAAAAGCTGACAGAAAAGCTGACAGAAAAGCTGACATAAAGGCTGACAGAAAAGCTGACAGAAAAGCTGACAGAAAAGCTGACAGAAAAGCTGACAGAAAAGCTGACAGAAAAGCTGACAGAAAAGCTGACAGAAAAGCTGACAGAAAAGCTGACAGAAAAGCTGACAGAAAAGCTGACAGAAAAGCTGAGAGAAAAGCTGACAGAAAAGCTGACAGAAAAGCTGACAGAAAAGCTGACAGAAAAGCTGACAGAAGAGCTGATAGAAAAGCTGACAGAAGAGCTGACAGAAAAGCTGACAGAAGAGCTGACAGAAAAGCTGACAGAAAAGCTGACAGAAAAGCTGACAGAAAAGCTGACAAAAAAGACAGTAGTGATGAACAATGTATTTCCCCTTGCTTAGGGCTTTTCCTCTGTAATACTTATGTTTATTTTTTCCTACTTTTCACGCTTTTCTTAAATGGAGCTACACCTGCTCATTTTTAAGTATTACTGCTATCACTTTTTTTGAATGTTTTATTATTCCATGCTAGACATTAAATTTGCTGATTAAACAGCGATACTTGCACGTCATGTACTAGTTTGGAAAGATCTGAGATCAAATCACGTCATTTCAAGAGAGAATAAAAGCATACAAACACACAAACAGACACCTAAACAAACACAAAAAGAAGGTACAAACACACGGAAGTTCTGACACGGCATGTAATTTATAAGAACATCACAAAATTAGTAAAATAAACCTTAACATTTATAAAACAAAATGCATGAAAATTTTAGATATGACATGGAATTTATATAAAAAGCATTAAATTTATATTAAAAATTGAATTTATATAAATAGTATGAAATCTATATATTATTAAATTTATAACAAAAAACCCCGGAATATATGAAAAACATGGAGTTTATAAAAACAGCGTAGACAGTTTTAAAATATTGTTAAAAACTCATCTCTTTAAATGTGGTTATTCACTGTAATTTCTTTTTTAGTGTAATGTATTGTTTCATTTGATATTAGTCAGATTTCTATTTATTCTGATATTGTTTAAGTTTTGTCATAGCCAATGCGTGCATGTTGTATATGGTAGCCTTTAGAGCAAATTGTTGAATAAGGGCGTTATAAATGTTGCAATAATAATATTAATAATAATAATAATAATAATACTAATAATAATAATAAGAAGAAGAAGAAGAAGAAGAAGGAGAATAAGAAGAAGAAGAAGAAGAAGAAGAGGAAAGAGAGAAATGGCATGGAATGTATGTAAAGAGCATGAATTAAAAAACCATGGAACTTATATAAATGGCATGGTACAATACACATGTTTGTTACTTAAGCGCTTAATCCAAATATTTGTGAATTTGGTACGATTCACATGTTTGTTTTTGTTAACACTTTGTTTTTATTTCCTTCAAGAGTAAGTTGCCAGTACAGTAGCATACATTGTATAATAAACCACAAAAGTGTTGTTTTTAACTTTTTTTTTTGTTTTTTCTGCACCTTATGATACAACATCTTTTCAACTGTTACTGCATGTTTTAAATATTTTAAGAAAGGGTAGAAATAAACTTCTACATTGGCGTTATTACATTTATGAATATACAACTTGGCTTGAAGGAGAAGCTAATCAAGAATAAATCTACAAGTTCTATTGTTTCCTTTTCCAGCAACCGTAGTATTTTTATTCTAGTATTTAAGATAATAACAGTTGTTCTCTAGAAACGTTTTATTCAGTCATTTTTCGCTGATTACCCAAAAAAGGTTTAAACTATAGCATGTCGCAAAATTGTGAATTAAATCTCGTGTTACATTTCATTGTCTGCAGGTAGTGCAGATGACAGAGCATACATACAGACACAGTACAAAGTCCAGATTTGACAGAAAATCTGACAGAAAAGCTGACAGAAAAGCTGACAGAAAAGCTGACAGAAAAGCTGACAGAAAAGCTGACAGAAAAGCTGACAGAAAAGCTGACAGAAAAGCTGTCAGAAAAACTGACAGAAAAGCTGACAGAAAAGCTGACAGAAAAGCTGAGGCAAAGACAGTAGTGATGAACAATGTATTTCCACTTGCTTAGGGCTTTTCCTCTGTAATACTTATGTTTATTTTTTCCTACTTGTTCACGCTTTTCTTAAATGGAGCTACACCGACTCATTTTTAAGCATTACTGCTATCACTTTTTTGAATGTTTTATTATTCCATGCTAGACATTAAATTTGCTGATTAAACAGCGATACTTGCACGTCATGTACTAGTTTGGAAAGATCTGAGATCAAATCACGTCATTTCAAGAGAGAATAAAAGCATACAAACACACAAACAGACACCTAAACAAACACAAAAAGAAGGTACAAACACACGGAAGTTCTGACACGGCATGTAATTTATAAGAACATCACAAAATTAGTAAAATAAACCTTAACATTTATAAAACAAAATGCATGAAAATTTTAGATATGACATGGAATTTATATAAAAAGCATTAAATTTATATTAAAAATTGAATTTATATAAATAGTATGAAATCTATATATTATTAAATTTATAACAAAAAACCCCGGAATATATGAAAAACATGGAGTTTATAAAAACAGCGTAGACAGTTTTAAAATATTGTTAAAAACTCATCTCTTTAAATGTGGTTATTCACTGTAATTTCTTTTTTAGTGTAATGTATTGTTTCATTTGATATTAGTCAGATTTCTATTTATTCTGATATTGTTTAAGTTTTGTCATAGCCAATGCGTGCATGTTGTATATGGTAGCCTTTAGAGCAAATTGTTGAATAAGGGCGTTATAAATGTTGCAATAATAATATTAATAATAATAATAATAATAATACTAATAATAATAATAATAAGAAGAAGAAGAAGAAGAAGGAGAATAAGAAGAAGAAGAAGAAGAAGAAGAAGAGGAAAGAGAGAAATGGCATGGAATGTATGTAAAGAGCATGAATTAAAAAACCATGGAACTTATATAAATGGCATGGTACAATACACATGTTTGTTACTTAAGCGCTTAATCCAAATATTTGTGAATTTGGTACGATTCACATGTTTGTTTTTGTTAACACTTTGTTTTTATTTCCTTCAAGAGTAAGTTGCCAGTACAGTAGCATACATTGTATAATAAACCACAAAAGTGTTGTTTTTTAACTTTTTTTGTTGTTGTTTTTTCTGCACCTTATGATACAACATCTTTTCAACTGTTACTGCATGTTTTAAATATTTTAAGAAAGGGTAGAAATAAACTTCTACATTGGCGTTATTACATTTATGAATATACAACTTGGCTTGAAGGAGAAGCTAATCAAGAATAAATCTACAAGTTCTATTGTTTCCTTTTCCAGCAACCGTAGTATTTTTATTCTAGTATTTAAGATAATAACAGTTGTTCTCTAGAAACGTTTTATTCAGTCATTTTTCGCTGATTACCCAAAAAAGGTTTAAACTATAGCATGTCGCAAAATTGTGAATTAAATCTCGTGTTACATTTCATTGTCTGCAGGTAGTGCAGATGACAGAGCATACATACAGACACAGTACAAAGTCCAAATTTGACAGAAAAGCTGACAGAAAAGCTGACAGAAAAGCTGAGGCAAAGACAGTAGTGATGAACAATGTATTTCCCCTTGCTTAGGGCTTTTCCTCTGTAATACTTATGTTTATTTTTTCCTACTTTTTCACGCTTTTCTTAAATGGAGCTACACCGACTCATTTATAAGCATTACTGCTATCACTTTTTTGAATGTTTTATTATTCCATGCTAGACATTAAATTTGCTGATTAAACAGCGATACTTGCACGTCATGTACTAGTTTGGAAAGATCTGAGATCAAATCACGTCATTTCAAGAGAGAATAAAAGCATACAAACACACAAACAGACACCTAAACAAACACACAAAGAAGGTACAAACACACGGAAGTTCTGACACGGCATGTAATTTATAAGAACATCACAAAATTAGTAAAATAAACCTTAACATTTATAAAACAAAATGCATGAAAATTTTAGATATGACATGGAATTTATATAAAAAGCATTAAATTTATATTAAAAATTGAATTTATATAAATAGTATGAAATCTATATATTATTAAATTTATAACAAAAAACCCCGGAATATATGAAAAACATGGAGTTTATAAAAACAGCGTAGACAGTTTTAAAATATTGTTAAAATCTCATCTCTTTAAATGTGGTTATTCACTGTAATTTCTTTTTTTAGTGTAATGTATTGTTTCATTTGATATTAGTCAGATTTCTATTTATTCTGATATTGTTTAAGTTTTGTCATAGCCAATGCGTGCATGTTGTATATGGTAGCCTTTAGAGCGAATTGTTGAATAAGGGCGTTATAAATGTTGCAATAATAATATTAATAATAATAATAATAATAATAATAATAATAATACTAATAATAATAAGAAGAAGAAGAAGAAGAAGAAGGAGAAGAAGAAGAAGAAGAAGAATAAGAAGAAGAAGAAGAAGAATAAGAAGAAGAGGAAAGAGAGAAATGGCATGGAATGTATGTAAAGAGCATGAATTAAAAAAACCATGGAACTTATATAAATGGCATGGTACAATACACATGTTTGTTACTTAAGCGCTTAATCCAAATATTTGTGAATTTGGTACGATTCACATGTTTGTTTTTGTTAACACTTTGTTTTTATTTCCTTCAAGAGTAAGTTGCCAGTACAGTAGCATACATTGTATAATAAACCACAAAAGTGTTGTTTTTAACTTTTTTTCTTTTTGGTTTTTCTGCACCTTATGATACAACATCTTTTCAACTGTTACTGCATGTTTTAAATATTTTAAGAAAGGGTAGAAATAAACTTCTACATTGGCGTTATTACATTTATGAATATACAACTTGGCTTGAAGGAGAAGCTAATCAAGAATAAATCTACAAGTTCTATTGTTTCCTTTTCCAGCAACCGTAGTATTTTTATTCTAGTATTTAAGATAATAACAGTTGTTCTCTAGAAACGTTTTATTCAGTCATTTTTCGCTGATTACCCAAAAAAGGTTTAAACTATAGCATGTCGCAAAATTGTGAATTAAATCTCGTGTTACATTTCATTGTCTGCAGGTAGTGCAGATGACAGAGCATACATACAGACACAGTACAAAGTCCAAAGTTGACAGAAAAGCTGACAGAAAAGCTGACAGAAAAGCTGACAGAAAAGCTGACAGAAAAGCTGACAGAAAAGCTGACAGAAAAGCTGACAGAAAAGCTGACAGAAAAGCTGTCAGAAAAGCTGAGGCAAAGACAGTAGTGATGAACAATGTATTTCCCCTTGCTTAGGGCTTTTCCTCTGTAATACTTATGTTTATTTTTTCCTACTTTTTCACGCTTTTCTTAAATGGAGCTACACCGACTCATTTTTAAGCATTACTGCTATCACTTTTTTGAATGTTTTATTATTCCATGCTAGACATTAAATTTGCTGATTAAACAGCGATACTTGCACGTCATGTACTAGTTTGGAAAGATCTGAGATCAAATCACGTCATTTCAAGAGAGAATAAAAGCATACAAACACACAAACAGACACCTAAACAAACACACAAAGAAGGTACAAACACACGGAAGTTCTGACACGGCATGTAATTTATAAGAACATCACAAAATTAGTAAAATAAACCTTAACATTTATAAAACAAAATGCATGAAAATTTTAGATATGACATGGAATTTATATAAAAAGCATTAAATTTATATTAAAAATTGAATTTATATAAATAGTATGAAATCTATATATTATTAAATTTATAACAAAAAACCCCGGAATATATGAAAAACATGGAGTTTATAAAAACAGCGTAGACAGTTTTAAAATATTGTTAAAATCTCATCTCTTTAAATGTGGTTATTCACTGTAATTTCTTTTTTTAGTGTAATGTATTGTTTCATTTGATATTAGTCAGATTTCTATTTATTCTGATATTGTTTAAGTTTTGTCATAGCCAATGCGTGCATGTTGTATATGGTAGCCTTTAGAGCGAATTGTTGAATAAGGGCGTTATAAATTTTGCAATAATAATATTAATAATAATAATAATAATAATAATAATAATACTAATAATAATAATAAGAAGAAGAAGAAAAAGAAGAATAAGAAGAAGAAGAAGAAGAAGAAGAAGAAGAAGAGGAAAGAGAGAAATGGCATGGAATGTATGTAAAGAGCATGAATTAAAAAAACCATGGAACTTATATAAATGGCATGGTACAATACACATGTTTGTTACTTAAGCGCTTAATCCAAATATTTGTGAATTTGGTACGATTCACATGTTTGTTTTTGTTAACACTTTGTTTTTATTTCCTTCAAGAGTAAGTTGCCAGTACAGTAGCATACATTGTATAATAAACCATAAAAGTGTTGTTTTTAACTTTTTTTCTTTTTGGTTTTTCTGCACCTTATGATACAACATCTTTTCAACTGTTACTGCATGTTTTAAATATTTTAAGAAAGGGTAGAAATAAACCTCTTCATTGGCGTTATTACATTTATGAATATACAACTTGGCTTGAAGGAGAAGATAATCAAGAATAAATCTACAAGTTCTATTGTTTCCTTTTCCAGCAACCGTAGTATTTTTATTCTAGTATTTAAGATAATAACAGTTGTTCTCTAGAAACGTTTTATTCAGTCATTTTTCGCTGATTACCCAAAAAAGGTTTAAACTATAGCATGTCGCAAAATTGTGAATTAAATCTCGTGTTACATTTCATTGTCTGCAGGTAGTGCAGATGACAGAGCATACATACAGACACAGTACAAAGTCGAAAGCTGACAGAAAAGCTGACAGAAAAGCTGACAGAAAAGCTGACAGAAAAGCTGACAGAAAAGCTGACTGAAAAGCTGACAGAAAAGCTGACTGAAAAGCTGACAGAAAAGCTGACTGAAAAGCTGACAGAAAAGCTGACAGAAAAGCTGACTGAAAAGCTGACAGAAAAGCTGACAGAAAAGCTGACAGAAAAGCTGACAGAAAAGCTGACAGAAAAGCTGACAGAAAAGCTGACAGAAAAGCTGAGGCAAAGACAGTAGTGATGAACAATGTATTTCCCCTTGCTTAGGGCTTTTCCTCTGTAATACTTATGTTTATTTTTTCCTACTTTTTCACGCTTTTCTTAAATGGAGCTACACCGACTCATTTTTAAGCATTACTGCTATCACTTTTTTGAATGTTTTATTATTCCATGCTAGACATTAAATTTGCTGATTAAACAGCGATACTTGCACGTCATGTACTAGTTTGGAAAGATCTGAGATCAAATCACGTCATTTCAAGAGAGAATAAAAGCATACAAACACACAAACAGACACCTAAACAAACACACAAAGAAGGTACAAACACACGGAAGTTCTGACACGGCATGTAATTTATAAGAACATCACAAAATTAGTAAAATAAACCTTAACATTTATAAAACAAAATGCATGAAAATTTTAGATATGACATGGAATTTATATAAAAAGCATTAAATTTATATTAAAAATTGAATTTATATAAATAGTATGAAATCTATATATTATTAAATTTATAACAAAAAACCCCGGAATATATGAAAAACATGGAGTTTATAAAAACAGCGTAGACAGTTTTAAAATATTGTTAAAAACTCATCTCTTTAAATGTGGTTATTCACTGTAATTTCTTTTTTAGTGTAATGTATTGTTTCATTTGATATTAGTCAGATTTCTATTTATTCTGATATTGTTTAAGTTTTGTCATAGCCAATGCGTGCATGTTGTATATGGTAGCCTTTAGAGCGAATTGTTGAATAAGGGCGTTATAAATGTTGCAATAATAATATTAATAATAATAATAATAATAATAATAATAATAATAATACTAATAATAATAATAAGAAGAAGAAGAAGAAGAAGGAGAAGAAGAAGAAGAAGAAGAATAAGAAGAAGAAGAAGAAGAAGAAGAAGAAGAAGAGGAAAGAGAGAAATGGCATGGAATGTATGTAAAGAGCATGAATTAAAAAAAGCATGGAACTTAAATAAATGGCATGGTACAATACACATGTTTGTTACTTAAGCGCTTAATCCAAATATTTGTGAATTTGGTACGATTCACATGTTTGTTTTTGTTAACACTTTGTTTTTATTTCCTTCAAGAGTAAGTTGCCAGTACAGTAGCATACATTGTATAATAAACCATAAAAGTGTTGTTTTTAACTTTTTTTCTTTTTGGTTTTTCTGCACCTTATGATACAACATCTTTTCAACTGTTACTGCATGTTTTAAATATTTTAAGAAAGGGTAGAAATAAACCTCTTCATTGGCGTTATTACATTTATGAATATACAACTTGGCTTGAAGGAGAAGATAATCAAGAATAAATCTACAAGTTCTATTGTTTCCTTTTCCAGCAACCGTAGTATTTTTATTCTAGTATTTAAGATAATAACAGTTGTTCTCTAGAAACGTTTTATTCAGTCATTTTTCGCTGATTACCCAAAAAAGGTTTAAACTATAGCATGTCGCAAAATTGTGAATTAAATCTCGTGTTACATTTCATTGTCTGCAGGTAGTGCAGATGACAGAGCATACATACAGACACAGTACAAAGTCGAAAGCTGACAGAAAAGCAGACAGAAAAGCTGACAGAAAAGCTGACAGAAAAGCTGACAGAAAAGCTGACTGAAAAGCTGACAGAAAAGCTGACTGAAAAGCTGACAGAAAAGCTGACTGAAAAGCTGACAGAAAAGCTGACAGAAAAGCTGACTGAAAAGCTGACAGAAAAGCTGACAGAAAAGCTGACAGAAAAGCTGACAGAAAAGCTGACAGAAAAGCTGACAGAAAAGCTGACAGAAAAGCTGAGGCAAAGACAGTAGTGATGAACAATGTATTTCCCCTTGCTTAGGGCTTTTCCTCTGTAATACTTATGTTTATTTTTTCCTACTTTTTCACGCTTTTCTTAAATGGAGCTACACCGACTCATTTTTAAGCATTACTGCTATCACTTTTTTGAATGTTTTATTATTCCATGCTAGACATTAAATTTGCTGATTAAACAGCGATACTTGCACGTCATGTACTAGTTTGGAAAGATCTGAGATCAAATCACGTCATTTCAAGAGAGAATAAAAGCATACAAACACACAAACAGACACCTAAACAAACACACAAAGAAGGTACAAACACACGGAAGTTCTGACACGGCATGTAATTTATAAGAACATCACAAAATTAGTAAAATAAACCTTAACATTTATAAAACAAAATGCATGAAAATTTTAGATATGACATGGAATTTATATAAAAAGCATTAAATTTATATTAAAAATTGAATTTATATAAATAGTATGAAATCTATATATTATTAAATTTATAACAAAAAACCCCGGAATATATGAAAAACATGGAGTTTATAAAAACAGCGTAGACAGTTTTAAAATATTGTTAAAAACTCATCTCTTTAAATGTGGTTATTCACTGTAATTTCTTTTTTAGTGTAATGTATTGTTTCATTTGATATTAGTCAGATTTCTATTTATTCTGATATTGTTTAAGTTTTGTCATAGCCAATGCGTGCATGTTGTATATGGTAGCCTTTAGAGCGAATTGTTGAATAAGGGCGTTATAAATGTTGCAATAATAATATTAATAATAATAATAATAATAATAATAATAATAATAATAATACTAATAATAATAATAAGAAGAAGAAGAAGAAGAAGGAGAAGAAGAAGAAGAAGAAGAATAAGAAGAAGAAGAAGAAGAAGAAGAAGAAGAAGAGGAAAGAGAGAAATGGCATGGAATGTATGTAAAGAGCATGAATTAAAAAAAGCATGGAACTTAAATAAATGGCATGGTACAATACACATGTTTGTTACTTAAGCGCTTAATCCAAATATTTGTGAATTTGGTACGATTCACATGTTTGTTTTTGTTAACACTTTGTTTTTATTTCCTTCAAGAGTAAGTTGCCAGTACAGTAGCATACATTGTATAATAAACCATAAAAGTGTTGTTTTTAACTTTTTTTCTTTTTGGTTTTTCTGCACCTTATGATACAACATCTTTTCAACTGTTACTGCATGTTTTAAATATTTTAAGAAAGGGTAGAAATAAACCTCTTCATTGGCGTTATTACATTTATGAATATACAACTTGGCTTGAAGGAGAAGATAATCAAGAATAAATCTACAAGTTCTATTGTTTCCTTTTCCAGCAACCGTAGTATTTTTATTCTAGTATTTAAGATAATAACAGTTGTTCTCTAGAAACGTTTTATTCAGTCATTTTTCGCTGATTACCCAAAAAAGGTTTAAACTATAGCATGTCGCAAAATTGTGAATTAAATCTCGTGTTACATTTCATTGTCTGCAGGTAGTGCAGATGACAGAGCATACATACAGACACAGTACAAAGTCGAAAGCTGACAGAAAAGCAGACAGAAAAGCTGACAGAAAAGCTGACAGAAAAGCTGACAGAAAAGCTGACTGAAAAGCTGACAGAAAAGCTGACTGAAAAGCTGACAGAAAAGCTGACTGAAAAGCTGACAGAAAAGCTGACAGAAAAGCTGACTGAAAAGCTGACAGAAAAGCTGACAGAAAAGCTGACAGAAAAGCTGACAGAAAAGCTGACAGAAAAGCTGACAGAAAAGCTGACAGAAAAGCTGAGGCAAAGACAGTAGTGATGAACAATGTATTTCCCCTTGCTTAGGGCTTTTCCTCTGTAATACTTATGTTTATTTTTTCCTACTTTTTCACGCTTTTCTTAAATGGAGCTACACCGACTCATTTTTAAGCATTACTGCTATCACTTTTTTGAATGTTTTATTATTCCATGCTAGACATTAAATTTGCTGATTAAACAGCGATACTTGCACGTCATGTACTAGTTTGGAAAGATCTGAGATCAAATCACGTCATTTCAAGAGAGAATAAAAGCATACAAACACACAAACAGACACCTAAACAAACACACAAAGAAGGTACAAACACACGGAAGTTCTGACACGGCATGTAATTTATAAGAACATCACAAAATTAGTAAAATAAACCTTAACATTTATAAAACAAAATGCATGAAAATTTTAGATATGACATGGAATTTATATAAAAAGCATTAAATTTATATTAAAAATTGAATTTATATAAATAGTATGAAATCTATATATTATTAAATTTATAACAAAAAACCCCGGAATATATGAAAAACATGGAGTTTATAAAAACAGCGTAGACAGTTTTAAAATATTGTTAAAAACTCATCTCTTTAAATGTGGTTATTCACTGTAATTTCTTTTTTAGTGTAATGTATTGTTTCATTTGATATTAGTCAGATTTCTATTTATTCTGATATTGTTTAAGTTTTGTCATAGCCAATGCGTGCATGTTGTATATGGTAGCCTTTAGAGCGAATTGTTGAATAAGGGCGTTATAAATGTTGCAATAATAATATTAATAATAATAATAATAATAATAATAATAATACTAATAATAATAATAATAAGAAGAAGAAGAAGAAGGAGAAGAAGAAGAAGAAGAATAAGAAGAAGAAGAAGAAGAAGAAGAAGAAGAAGAGGAAAGAGAGAAATGGCATGGAATGTATGTAAAGAGCATGAATTAAAAAAAGCATGGAACTTAAATAAATGGCATGGTACAATACACATGTTTGTTACTTAAGCGCTTAATCCAAATATTTGTGAATTTGGTACGATTCACATGTTTGTTTTTGTTAACACTTTGTTTTTATTTCCTTCAAGAGTAAGTTGCCAGTACAGTAGCATACATTGTATAATAAACCATAAAAGTGTTGTTTTTAACTTTTTTTCTTTTTGGTTTTTCTGCACCTTATGATACAACATCTTTTCAACTGTTACTGCATGTTTTAAATATTTTAAGAAAGGGTAGAAATAAACCTCTTCATTGGCGTTATTACATTTATGAATATACAACTTGGCTTGAAGGAGAAGAAAATCAAGAATAAATCTACAAGTTCTATTGTTTCCTTTTCCAGCAACCGTAGTATTTTTATTCTAGTATTTAAGATAATAACAGTTGTTCTCTAGAAACGTTTTATTCAGTCATTTTTCGCTGATTACCCAAAAAAGGTTTAAACTATAGCATGTCGCAAAATTGTGAATTAAATCTCGTGTTACATTTCATTGTCTGCAGGTAGTGCAGATGACAGAGCATACATACAGACACAGTACAAAGTCGAAAGCTGACAGAAAAGCAGACAGAAAAGCTGACAGAAAAGCTGACAGAAAAGCTGACAGAAAAGCTGACAGAAAAGCTGACAGAAAAGCTGACAGAAAAGCTGAGGCAAAGACAGTAGTGATGAACAATGTATTTCCCCTTGCTTAGGGCTTTTCCTCTGTAATACTTATGTTTATTTTTTCCTGCTTTTTCACGCTTTTCTTAAATGGAGCTACACCGACTCATTTTTAAGCATTACTGCTATCACTTTTTTGAATGTTTTATTATTCCATGCTAGACATTAAATTTGCTGATTAAACAGCGATACTTGCACGTCATGTACTAGTTTGGAAAGATCTGAGATCAAATCACGTCATTTCAAGAGAGAATAAAAGCATACAAACACACAAACAGACACCTAAACAAACACACAAAGAAGGTACAAACACACGGAAGTTCAGACACGGCATGTAATTTATAAGAACATCACAAAATTAGTAAAATAAACCTTAACATTTATAAAACAAAATGCATGAAAATTTTAGATATGACATGGAATTTATATAAAAAGCATTAAATTTATATTAAAAATTGAATTTATATAAATAGTATGAAATCTATATATTATTAAATTTATAACAAAAAACCCCGGAATATATGAAAAACATGGAGTTTATAAAAACAGCGTAGACAGTTTTAAAATATTGTTAAAAACTCATCTCTTTAAATGTGGTTATTCACTGTAATTTCTTTTTTTAGTGTAATGTATTGTTTCATTTGATATTAGTCAGATTTCTATTTATTCTGATATTGTTTAAGTTTTGTCATAGCCAATGCGTGCATGTTGTATATGGTAGCCTTTAGAGCGAATTGTTGAATAAGGGCGCTATAAATGTTGCAATAATAATATTAATAATAATAATAATAATAATAATAATAATAATAATACTAATAATAATAATAATAAGAAGAAGAAGAAGAAGGAGGAGAAGAAGAAGAAGAATAAGAAGAAGAAGAAGAAGAAGAAGAAGAAGAAGAGGAAAGAGAGAAATGGCATGGAATGTATGTAAAGAGCATGAATTAAAAAAAGCATGGAACTTAAATAAATGGCATGGTACAATACACATGTTTGTTACTTAAGCGCTTAATCCAAATATTTGTGAATTTGGTACGATTCACATGTTTGTTTTTGTTAACACTTTGTTTTTATTTCCTTCAAGAGTAAGTTGCCAGTACAGTAGCATACATTGTATAATAAACCATAAAAGTGTTGTTTTTAACTTTTTTTCTTTTTGGTTTTTCTGCACCTTATGATACAACATCTTTTCAACTGTTACTGCATGTTTTAAATATTTTAAGAAAGGGTAGAAATAAACCTCTTCATTGGCGTTATTACATTTATGAATATACAACTTGGCTTGAAGTAGAAGAAAATCAAGAATAAATCTACAAGTTCTATTGTTTCCTTTTCCAGCAACCGTAGTATTTTTATTCTAGTATTTAAGATAATAACAGTTGTTCTCTAGAAACGTTTTATTCAGTCATTTTTCGCTGATTACCCAAAAAAGGTTTAAACTATAGCATGTCGCAAAATTGTGAATTAAATCTCGTGTTACATTTCATTGTCTGCAGGTAGTGCAGATGACAGAGCATACATACAGACACAGTACAAAGTCGAAAGCTGACAGAAAAGCAGACAGAAAAGCTGACAGAAAAGCTGACAGAAAAGCTGACAGAAAAGCTGACAGAAAAGCTGACAGAAAAGCTGACAGAAAAGCTGAGGCAAAGACAGTAGTGATGAACAATGTATTTCCCCTTGCTTAGGGCTTTTCCTCTGTAATACTTATGTTTATTTTTTCCTGCTTTTTCACGCTTTTCTTAAATGGAGCTACACCGACTCATTTTTAAGCATTACTGCTATCACTTTTTTGAATGTTTTATTATTCCATGCTAGACATTAAATTTGCTGATTAAACAGCGATACTTGCACGTCATGTACTAGTTTGGAAAGATCTGAGATCAAATCACGTCATTTCAAGAGAGAATAAAAGCATACAAACACACAAACAGACACCTAAACAAACACACAAAGAAGGTACAAACACACGGAAGTTCAGACACGGCATGTAATTTATAAGAACATCACAAAATTAGTAAAATAAACCTTAACATTTATAAAACAAAATGCATGAAAATTTTAGATATGACATGGAATTTATATAAAAAGCATTAAATTTATATTAAAAATTGAATTTATATAAATAGTATGAAATCTATATATTATTAAATTTATAACAAAAAACCCCGGAATATATGAAAAACATGGAGTTTATAAAAACAGCGTAGACAGTTTTAAAATATTGTTAAAAACTCATCTCTTTAAATGTGGTTATTCACTGTAATTTCTTTTTTTAGTGTAATGTATTGTTTCATTTGATATTAGTCAGATTTCTATTTATTCTGATATTGTTTAAGTTTTGTCATAGCCAATGCGTGCATGTTGTATATGGTAGCCTTTAGAGCGAATTGTTGAATAAGGGCGTTATAAATGTTGCAATAATAATATTAATAATAATAATAATAATAATACTAATAATAATAAGAAGAAGAAGAAGAAGAAGAAGGAGAAGAAGAAGAAGAAGAATAAGAAGAAGAAGAAGAAGAAGAAGAAGAAGAAGAGGAAAGAGAGAAATGGCATGGAATGTATGTAAAGAGCATGAATTAAAAAAAGCATGGAACTTAAATAAATGGCATGCTACAATACACATGTTTGTTACTTAAGCGCTTAATCCAAATATTTGTGAATTTGGTACGATTCACATGTTTGTTTTTGTTAACACTTTGTTTTTATTTCCTTCAAGAGTAAGTTGCCAGTACAGTAGCATACATTGTATAATAAACCATAAAAAAGTTGTTTTTAACTTTTTTTCTTTTTGGTTTTTCTGCACCTTATGATACAACATCTTTTCAACTGTTACTGCATGTTTTAAATATTTTAAGAAAGGGTAGAAATAAACCTCTTCATTGGCGTTATTACATTTATGAATATACAACTTGGCTTGAAGGAGAAGAAAATCAAGAATAAATCTACAAGTTCTATTGTTTCCTTTTCCAGCAACCGTAGTATTTTTATTCTAGTATTTAAGATAATAACAGTTGTTCTCTAGAAACGTTTTATTCAGTCATTTTTCGCTGATTACCCAAAAAAGGTTTAAACTATAGCATGTCGCAAAATTGTGAATTAAATCTCGTGTTACATTTCATTGTCTGCAGGTAGTGCAGATGACAGAGCATACATACAGACACAGTACAAAGTCCAAAGCTGACAGAAAAGCTGACAGAAAAGCTGACAGAAAAGCTGACAGAAAAGCTGACAGAAAAGCTGACAGAAAAGCTGACAGAAAAGCTGACAGAAAAGCTGAGACAAAGACAGTAGTGATGAACAATGTATTTCCCCTTGCTTAGGGCTTTTCCTCTGTAATACTTATGTTTATTTTTTCCTACTTTTTCACGCTTTTCTTAAATGGAGCTACACCGACTCATTTTTAAGCATTACTGCTATCACTTTTTTGAATGTTTTATTATTCCATGCTAGACATTAAATTTGCTGATTAAACAGCGATACTTGCACGTCATGTACTAGTTTGGAAAGATCTGAGATCAAATCACGTCATTTCAAGAGAGAATAAAAGCATACAAACACACAAACAGACACCTAAACAAACACACAAAGAAGGTACAAACACACGGAAGTTCTGACACGGCATGTAATTTATAAGAACATCACAAAATTAGTAAAATAAACCTTAACATTTATAAAACAAAATGCATGAAAATTTTAGATATGACATGGAATTTATATAAAAAGCATTAAATTTATATTAAAAATTGAATTTATATAAATAGTATGAAATCTATATATTATTAAATTTATAACAAAAAACCCCGGAATATATGAAAAACATGGAGTTTATAAAAACAGCGTAGACAGTTTTAAAATATTGGTAAAAACTCATCTCTTTAAATGTGGTTATTCACTGTAATTTCTTTTTTTAGTGTAATGTATTGTTTCATTTGATATTAGTCAGATTTCTATTTATTCTGATATTGTTTAAGTTTTGTCATAGCCAATGCGTGCATGTTGTATATGGTAGCCTTTAGAGCGAATTGTTGAATAAGGGCGTTATAAATGTTGCAATAATAATATTAATAATAATAATAATAATAATACTAATAATAATAAGAAGAAGAAGAAGAAGAAGAAGGAGAAGAAGAAGAAGAAGAAGAATAAGAAGAAGAAGAAGAAGAAGAAGAAGAAGAAGAAGAGGAAAGAGAGAAATGGCATGGAATGTATGTAAAGAGCATGAATTAAAAAAACCATGGAACTTATATAAATGGCATGGTACAATACACATGTTTGTTACTTAAGAGCTTAATCCAAATATTTGTGAATTTGGTACGATTCACATGTTTGTTTTTGTTAACACTTTGTTTTTATTTCCTTCAAGAGTAAGTTGCGAGTACAGTAGCATACATTGTATAATAAACCACAAAAGTGTTGTTTTTAACTTTTTTTCTTTTTGGTTTTTCTGCACCTTATGATACAACATCTTTTCAACTGTTACTGCATGTTTTAAATATTTTAAGAAAGGGTAGAAATAAACCTCTTCATTGGCGTTATTACATTTATGAATATACAACTTGGCTTGAAGGAGAAGATAATCAAGAATAAATCTACAAGTTCTATTGTTTCCTTTTCCAGCAACCGTAGTATTTTTATTCTAGTATTTAAGATAATAACAGTTGTTCTCTAGAAACGTTTTATTCAGTCATTTTTCGCTGATTACCCAATAAAGGTTTAAACTATAGCATGTCGCAAAATTGTGAATTAAATCTCGTGTTACATTTCATTGTGTGCAGGTAGTGCAGATGACAGAGCATGCATACAGACACAGTACAAAGTCCAAAGCTGACAGAAAAGCTGACAGAAAAGCTGACAGAAAAGCTGACAGAAAAGCTGACAGAAAAGCTGACAGAAAAGCTGACAGAAAAGCTGACAGAAAAGCTGACAGAAAAGCTGACAGAAAAGCTGACAGAAAAGCTGACAGAAAAGCTGACAGAAAAGCTGAGGCAAAGACAGTAGTGATGAACAATGTATTTCCCCTTGCTTAGGGCTTTTCCTCTGTAATACTTATGTTTATTTTTTCCTACTTTTTCACGCTTTTCTTAAATGGAGCTACACCGACTCATTTTTAAGCATTACTGCTATCACTTTTTTGAATGTTTTATTATTCCATGCTAGACATTAAATTTGCTGATTAAACAGCGATACTTGCACGTCATGTACTAGTTTGGAAAGATCTGAGATCAAATCACGTCATTTCAAGAGAGAATAAAAGCATACAAACACACAAACAGACACCTAAACAAACACACAAAGAAGGTACAAACACACGGAAGTTCTGACACGGCATGTAATTTATAAGAACATCACAAAATTAGTAAAATAAACCTTAACATTTATAAAACAAAATGCATGAAAATTTTAGATATGACATGGAATTTATATAAAAAGCATTAAATTTATATTAAAAATTGAATTTATATAAATAGTATGAAATCTATATATTATTAAATTTATAACAAAAAACCCCGGAATATATGAAAAACATGGAGTTTATAAAAACAGCGTAGACAGTTTTAAAATATTGTTAAAATCTCATCTCTTTAAATGTGGTTATTCACTGTAATTTCTTTTTTTAGTGTAATGTATTGTTTCATTTGATATTAGTCAGATTTCTATTTATTCTGATATTGTTTAAGTTTTGTCATAGCCAATGCGTGCATGTTGTATATGGTAGCCTTTAGAGCGAATTGTTGAATAAGGGCGTTATAAATTTTGCAATAATAATATTAATAATAATAATAATAATAATAATAATACTAATAATAATAAGAAGAAGAAGAAGAAGAAGAAGAAGAAGAAGAAGAAGAAGAAGAAGAAGAAGAAGAGGAAAGAGAGAAATGGCATGGAATGTATGTAAAGAGCATGAATTAAAAAAACCATGGAACTTATATAAATGGCATGGTACAATACACATGTTTGTTACTTAAGAGCTTAATCCAAATATTTGTGAATTTGGTACGATTCACATGTTTGTTTTTGTTAACACTTTGTTTTTATTTCCTTCAAGAGTAAGTTGCGAGTACAGTAGCATACATTGTATAATAAACCACAAAAGTGTTGTTTTTAACTTTTTTTCTTTTTGGTTTTTCTGCACCTTATGATACAACATCTTTTCAACTGTTACTGCATGTTTTAAATATTTTAAGAAAGGGTAGAAATAAACCTCTTCATTGGCGTTATTACATTTATGAATATACAACTTGGCTTGAAGGAGAAGATAATCAAGAATAAATCTACAAGTTCTATTGTTTCCTTTTCCAGCAACCGTAGTATTTTTATTCTAGTATTTAAGATAATAACAGTTGTTCTCTAGAAACGTTTTATTCAGTCATTTTTCGCTGATTACCCAATAAAGGTTTAAACTATAGCATGTCGCAAAATTGTGAATTAAATCTCGTGTTACATTTCATTGTGTGCAGGTAGTGCAGATGACAGAGCATACATACAGACACAGTACAAAGTCCAAAGCTGACAGAAAAGCTGACAGAAAAGCTGACAGAAAAGCTGACAGAAAAGCTGACAGAAAAGCTGACAGAAAAGCTGACAGAAAAGCTGACAGAAAAGCTGACAAAAAAGCTGACAGAAAAGCTGACAGAAAAGCTGACAGAAAAGCTGACAGAAAAGCTGACAGAAAAGCTGACAGAAAAGCTGACAGAAAAGCTGACAGAAAAGCTGACAGAAAAGCTGACAGAAAAGCTGACAGAAAAGCTGACAGAAAAGCTGACAGAAAAGCTGACAGAAAAGCTGACAGAAAAGCTGACAGAAGAGCTGACAGAAAAGCTGACTGAAAAGCTGACAGAAAAGACAGTAGTGATGAACAATGTATTTCCCCTTGCTTAGGGCTTTTCCTCTGTAATACTTATGTTTATTTTTTCCTACTTTTTCACGCTTTTCTTAAATGGAGCTACACCGACTCATTTTTAAGCATTACTGCTATCACTTTTTTGAATGTTTTATTATTCCATGCTAGACATTAAATTTGCTGATTAAACAGCGATACTTGCACGTCATGTACTAGTTTGGAAAGATCTGAGATCAAATCACGTCATTTCAAGAGAGAATAAAAGCATACAAACACACAAACAGACACCTAAACAAACACACAAAGAAGGTACAAACACACGGAAGTTCTGACACGGCATGTAATTTATAAGAACATCACAAAATTAGTAAAATAAACCTTAACATTTATAAAACAAAATGCATGAAAATTTTAGATATGACATGGAATTTATATAAAAAGCATTAAATTTATATTAAAAATTGAATTTATTTAAATTGTATGAAACCTATATAATTTCAAATTTATAACAAAAAAACCCTGGAATATATGAAAAACATGGAGTTTATAAAAACAGCGTAGACAGTTTTAAAAAATTGTTAAAAACTCATCTCTTTAAATGTGGTTATTCACTGTAATTTCTTTTTTTAGTGTAATGTATTGTTTCATTTGATATTAGTCAGATTTATATTTATTCTGATATTGTTTAAGTTTTGTCATAGCCAATGCGTGCATGTTGTATATGGTAGCCTTTAGAGCAAATTGTATAAATGATAAAGATATGCTTGGTGATTCACATGTCGTTCATTTCAAAGATACAACTACACGTGAGAATTCCAAATACGGTGCTATAAATGATAGAAATATAGGTTGGGATTCCAGCTACTGGCAATATGAGTTGGGATTCGAAATAGGCTAGTATAAATGACAGACATATACGTATTATTTCAAACTACGTAGGTATCAATGATAGAAATATACATGTTAATTTACAATTCGTTGGTATAAATGATAGATATGTAGGTAGGGATTTGAAATACTTTAGTATAAATGATTGAAATGTAGGTGTAGGTGGGGATTCAAAATATAGAGAATATAGATAGAAATTGAGGATTGTAAGACACTGGCATGAATGGTAGAGGCATACGCGAGGATTCAAAATATATTTGTATAAATGTTAGAAATATGCGTTGAGATTCAAAATCTGTTGGCGTAAATGCTAGGAATGTAAGTAGGATTCAAAATACATTAGTACAAATAATTGGAATATGCGTGACGATAAATATTCAAGGGAATTCAAGACATATTTATTATGAGTGAAAGAAAAATATGTGAGATTCTAAATGTGTTTAATGTAAATGATAGAAATAAATATGAGGATTTAAAATACGTTGGCACAAATTTTAGAAATATAACTAGGTATTTAAAAAAGGTTTCTTAAGATGAAAGCAATATATGTGGGAATTCAAAATACGTTGGTATAAATGACAGAAATTTGCGTTCTGATTTCAAGATGCATTTAAATAATTAAAAGAAATATACAGCTATACTGTCAGCTCCTCTGTCAGCTCCCCTGTTAGCTCCTCTGTCAGCTCCTCAGTGTTAGGATCAAAATGTGTTAGCATGAATGTTAGAAATATGAATAGGGATTCAATATGCCTTTGTATAAATAACAGACAAAAATACGTTGGGACTCCAAACACGGGCAGATAAATGATAGAAATATAAGTGAGAAATTAAATAGTTGTTTTAATGAGATATAGGAAGGGATTCAAAATCCGTTGGTAAAAATGAAAGAAATATGCAAGGGGTACCAAATACGTTCCCATGAATGACGGAAATATATATGAGGATTCCAAATACATGGGTATAAATGATAAAGATATGCTTGGTGATTCACAACTCGTTCATTTCAGAGATACAACTACACGTGAGAATTCCAAATACGGTGCTATAAATGATAGAAATATACGTTGGTATTCCAGCTACTGGAAATATGAGTTGGAATTCGAAATAGGCTAGTATAAATGACAGACATATACGTGGGAATTCAAACCACGTAGGTATCAATGATAGAAAGATACGTGTAAATTTACAATTCGTTGGTATAAATGATAGATATGTAGGTAGGGATTTAAAATACATTAGTATAAATGATTGAAATGTAGGTGTAGGTGGGGATTCAAAATATAGAGAATATAGATAGAAATTGAGGATTGTAAGACACTGGCATGAATGGTAGAGGCATACGCGAGGATTCAAAATATATTTGTATAAATGTTAGAAATATGCGTTGAGATTCAAAATCTGTTGGCGTAAATGATAGGAATGTAAGTAGGATTCAAAATACATTAGTACAAATGATTGAAATATGCGTGACGATAAATATTCAAGGGAATTCAAGACATATTTATAATAAATGAAAGAAAAATATATGGAATTTCTAAATGCGTTTAATGTAAGTGATAGAAATAAAAATGAGGATTTAAAATACGTTGGCACAAATTTTAGAAATATAACTAGGGATTCAAAAAAGGTTTCTTAAGATGAAAGCAATATATGTGGGAATTCAAAATACATTGGTATAAAGGACAGAAATATGCGTGCTGATTTCAAAATGCATTAGAATAATTGACAGAAAAATATAGCTCCTCTGTCAGCCCCTCTGTCAGCTCCTCTGTCAGCCCCTCTGTCAGCTCCTCTGTCAGCTCCTCTGTCAGCCCCTCTGTCAGCTCCTCTGTCAGCTCCTCTGTCATCTCCTCTGTTAGGTCCTCTGTCAGGTCTTCTGTCAGCTCCTCTGTCAGCTCCGCTATCAGCTCCTCTGTCGGCTCCTCTGTCGTCTCCTCTGTTAGCTCCTCTGTCGGCTCCTCTGTCAGCTCCTCTGTCAGCTCCTCTGTCAGCTCCCCTGTCAGCTCCTCTGTCAGCTCCGCTGTCAGCTCCTTTGTCAGCTCCTCTGTCAGCTCTGGAAAATTAACCGTCATAAATGGCGACAGAAAAGCCGACAGCCTCTCAGCTTCTCAGTTGGCTTTGGACTTTGTACTGTGTCTGTGTGCATGCTCTGTCGGCTGCTCTGCCTCATGTCAGTAATTGATTCGCCATCGACTTACAGTACACAAACACACAGGGAGAGCAAAAGATAAGTCTCAAAATATTCACCGAAAAGATGTATTGATATAGGCTAGATTATCACTTCATTAAAAAATATTCGCTCCTTTTCTCCCAAAAAAATCAGACAACAATGAGTTTAACAAGAAACAATATACTGTTTTGTTATCCCTAAAAGACATGCTTATACATAAATTGAGGACTTAAAGAAAGTTATTCGGGATTAAAATGTGTTAGGATGAATGCTAGAAATATGAATAGGGATTCAACATGCCTTTGTATAAATAATAGAAAAAATACGTTGGGAATCGTAACACAGGCAGATAAATGATAGAAATATAAGTGAGAATTTAAATAGTTGTTTTAATGAGATATAGGAAGGGATTCAAAATCCGTTGGTAAAAATAAAAGAAATATACAAGGGGTACCAAATACGTTCCTATGAATGACGGAAATATATATGAGGATTCCAAATACATGGGTATAAATGATAAAGATATGCCTGGTGATTCACAACTCGTTCATTTCAGAGATACAACTACACGTGAGAATTCCAAATACGGTGGTATAAATGATAGAAATATACGTTGGGATTCCAGATACTGGAAATATGAGTTGGGATTCGAAATAGGCTGGTATAAATGACAGACATATACGTATTAATTCAAACCACGTAGGTATCAATGATAGAAAGATACGTGTAAATTTACAATTCGTTGGTATAAATGATAGATATGTAGGTAGGGATTTAAAATACTTTAGTATAAACGATTGAAATGTAGGTGTAGGTGGGGATTCAAAATATAGAGAATATAGATAGAAATTGAGGATTATAAGACACTGTCATGAATGGTAGAGGCATACGCGAGGATTCAAAATATATTTGTATAAATGTTAGAAATATGAGTTGAGATTTAAAATCTGTTGCCGTAAATGATAGGTATGTAAGTAGGATTCAACATATATCTGTAGAAATGTTAGAAATATGAGTTCAGATTCAAAACCTGTTGGCGTAAATGATAGGAATGTAAGTAGGATTCAAAATACATTAGTACAAATGATTGGAATATGCGTGACGATAAATATTCAAGGGAATTCAAGACATATTTATTATAAATGAAAGAAAAATATGTGGGATTCTAAATGCGTTTAATGTAAATGATAGAAATAAATATGAGGATTTAAAATACGTTGGCTCAAATTTTAGAAATATAACTAGGGATTCCAAAAAGTTTTTTTAAGATGACGGTAATATATGTGGGAATTCAAAATACGTTGGTATAAATGACAGAAATATGCGTGCTGATTTCAAAATGCATTAGAATAATTGACAGAAATATACAGTTCCTGTGTCAGCTTTGGAAAATTAAGTCAGCTCCTCTGTCAGCTCCTCTGTCAGCTCCTCAATCAGCTCCTCTGTCAGCTCCTCTGTCAGTTCCTCTGTCAGCTGTATATTTCTTTCAATTATTCTAATGTATTGGTATAAATGACAGAAATATGCGTGTTGATTTCAAAATGCATTAGAATAATTGAAAGAAATATACTTGCGGATTCAAAACACCTTTCTATAAGTGATTCAAAGTGTCGTGTCTTAATTTTTTTGCATTTACATGTTAATTCAAAATACAATGGTATAAATCACAGAAATATACGTGGTTATTAAAAATACGTTAGTATCAATGACAAAAATTTACGTGGGGATTCTAAATACAATTGTATCAATGTTAGAAATATACGTTGGGATTCGTAATGCGTTTAATAAAAATGATAGAAATAAATGTGGGGATTAAGAATACGTTGCTACAAATGTTAGAAATATAGGTAGCGATTCAAAACACGTTCGTTAAGATGACAGCAACATATGTGGGAATTCAAAATTCGTTGGTATAAATTTCAGAAATATGCGTATTGATTTCAAAATGCATGGAATAAATAAAAGTAATATACTTGCGGATTCAAAAACCTTACTATAAATGATAGAAATTTACATGCAGATTAAAAGTATCTTTGCTTAAATTGCTTATATTTACTTGGGAATTCAAAATGCATTTTCTTAAATCACAGAAATATACGTTGTAGTTCTAAATATATCAGTACATATGACAGAAATTTATGTAGGGATTCAAAATACAATGGAATAAATGTTAGAAATATACCTCGGGATTCACAATTCTTTGGTATAGATGATAGAAATATACGTGGAGATTGCAAATTCGTTGGGACAAATGACAGAGCTATACGTTTGGACTCAAAATACGTTGGAATAAACTATAGAAATACACATGATTATTGAAAATACCTTAGTATGAAAGAAATTTACGTTGGACTGAAAATAATTTGATATAAATGTTAGAAATATATGTGGGGATTAAAATGTGCTAGGATAAATGTTAGAAATATGAGTAGGGATTCAATATTCCTTGGTATAAATAATAGAAAAAAAATAAATATTCGCGAGAATTTACATTACGTTTTTATTTATGAGATCTAGGAGTGGAATCAAAATCCGTTGGTATAAATGAAACACATACGCAAAGGGTCAAAATGCGTTGATATGAATGACAGAATTATATATACGCTGCAATAAATGATGGAAATATCAACTGGGAATTCAAAATTGGTTGGTATGAATGACAGACATATACCTGGGAATTTAAAGTACGTTAGTATCAATGATAGAAATATACGTTGAAATTCACTATAGATTGATATAAATGATAGAAATATGCGTGTTGATTTACAATTCAGTTTTATAAATGATAGAAATGGGGATTCAAAATATGTTGATATAAAGGACAAATGTTTTTCTAACCAGTGTTTCTAAAAACTGCGAGATGTGTCCACTGTTTGTTACTGTGGGGCCATGTGGCTGACATCTACAGCAACCTAACCGGTGCTGCGATATCCATGATGCCTTCAACTCCATTCCTTGGCTGCCGCAACTACAGGTCATATCGGCCAGCCTTATCGAAGTACTAGTTATCAGACAACGTATCCCTTTTCTTCAGTTCGTCAGTAACTCAATTTTCAACAATAGCACGTACATTCTCGTTGTGCTGGCGGATATTTTGCAGCTATGTTTCAGCGCCTACTTTACACAGCTCGGAGATTAGTTTCTTATTGACTTTGCACGGTAAGACAGGTATAATTAAACCCCAGGGTGCCTATACTTTACACTAAGTCAGACCTTCGTACTTGTCAATCGTGTCAAAATTTTTTGTCATTATTTTTAGAAGCCAATCGTATATAATCTGGTTCTGTTGATATACGGATACAGACTAGTGACAACGTAGAACTTAGCAAAGAATGAAAACTTCAGCTGTGTTCTAGAGGTGCCACAATTTTGAATGACTGCACAAAATATGTTAGAATTAGCTTTAAGTTCTTAGCTGAAGTCTTTGGTCGCATGACACCTGTTAGTTTGTATTTACCTTCGATCTTCTCTACTGGGTTGATTAGACTAACTGGAGCTCCAATCAATTTTTTGAGGTGGTTTTTAACCTATTTTCAAGAAGAACCCTGCCAAATCTTACCTTGGAAATGGATTCTTCAACCGGCTAGAGACACATCGCTTTGTATCTCTAGCTCTGGCAGTGAGCCTGAGAAGGACATCCTTTCGCTCATCATCCGAGAATCGCACCAACAAACTAATGCTCGGACATAGTCATCGCGGAATTATGATTCTCCCTCAACGCAAAGATTTCTATACTGAAAAAACTGTAATGGCATTTTCTAAAAGGATACTCTCTTCTCTGTTGCTAATAAGTAACCGAAGAGAGATTCTTAGCCAAACTAACCTTTGTCCTTGGTTTGATTGCTTTGATGGCAAATCGAATCCAGGCTCGGCGCTAGGGCGTGGGGTAAGGCCTCTATCCCACCTTTCTCCCCACATGTCTGTGTCCAGTGTTTTCTTTATGACCTGGGCTGTATCCATCTGAAAGTGAGTTACTTGAAGGAATTGGTTCAGGGTGGATAGGTCTTTGACTGGCCGCCATCCCGTTATGTCTAAAAAAGGTACTAGAAAAACCTTGCTAAGAGCCCCATTTTTATTTTCTGACATCTCCGTTGTCGCTCCCTTGCGCACTAAGTAGACGATCATGTCTCATAGGGCTTAGTGCTTCGTTGGATATTGGTCATAGGAGACAACTAGGTTGCCTGGGGCTTGGTCGCGGAGGGGTATGGGTGGATTGTGACCCTTTTCTTCTCATGACATTAGCGCCACTCTTTTGGTCGTACACATTTCGCCTCAGTCTGACCAGAACTTACCTAGCCTACCTCCTACGAGCAAGCAGTCTTTGAAGGATTGTAAACCCTCTGCATTTTCTGACTTGATAAGGGTATCTCTGACAGCCAAGTCGTTCGACTCTGAGAGATACTTTGGTTAGTTGTTACCCGCACTGCACTGCTGAGAGCCCTGCAGAGGAGTTTTCTTGCATCCCGACAGCCCAGGCTTCTTCGGTGGAGAAGCTCGTGCTTTGCTATTGGACATAAACCTGTCCTGGGTTGTGAGTTCTGCACTTCTGCGTCGCTCTGGACCTACTCTCTTGGTGTAGCTCTCTCTACTACTTTGACGCTCTACCAACAATGTTTCAGGAAGGAATCGCGTCTTAGGTAAACCATGGAGGTGGTCAAGTATGTTGCTAGTTTGACCACATCCCCTGTTGCCAACGCTAAGCACTAAAAGAGTTTGAGTGTCAACGGTCAACACACGCAGATTGTTTAAGCGCGCTCAGAATGTGGTCCTGAAAGGACACGATATTTAAGGTGTGCCTAGTTGAGCTCCCGTCTCTTTCAATCAAAGGAATATCCGAGTCATGATGGACCGGCGGTTGCTGTAGGGCCTCGAAGAGTATCATATTTTCTTAAAACGATTTGGACTCTATTTTACCGTACAGCGCTTTAAGGGATGAAAGCGATTCAGAGTCCTCCCTGGCCTGCAAACGCTTGAATCCCTGCCGCGAACCGACAGGGCACTGGCTACCACTTCACCTGTCTTCAACGTAATGAACGTTTCTGACAAGGGAACAGCTGCTTGAGACGTCATTTGTAGATCGTTTCTCTGCATCAACGGGCACCAGCATTCAATATCAGACGGCCTGTGATTTCTTATATAGCGTCCCAAAACCGTATATCCTCGGGGGCTATTGAGTCGACTGACGGTAATGCAGACTTATATTGTATAGGGGAGAAGTCTCAGGGAGATGAAGTGCGGATCGATCGTTTATTCTCAGCCGCCGGATCTTTCCACGGACGTTGGCCTTTACCTGGGGAAGGTATCGGATCAATCGAGCTGAGAGGAAGCTACACTGGGGGAAAAAGTCACCTGGTGAGTCTTTCTGCCTCTCTCTCTGACCTTGAGCCATGGCCATCCACCTAGCTCCTATCCTCTGCATGTGAGAGTTCTGGTTTCTCTTTGGTGATTGTTTCGAGTTTCATTTGTAACCCTTACTAACATGGATAAGATGTCTCATTATCGACGTCCATCCAACGTCAAAAGGCAGAGTTTGTTTAACCAACGTCGAGTGTGACGTCTATCAGACGTTTATCGGACGTCGCAATATTGACTGGGTAGCCTCATTTTTAGTGCAGATCATTCATAAAAAAGAAACATATTTTTGAAAGGTAATTTCTAATATTGAGCTGTTGTTATTATTATACAAACAACAGATATTGTAATGTTTTACATCAGCAAGAAAGATGTAAGAAAAATTGATACACAAATTGTACCGACGAAATAGCTGTAAAACATCACGCTGTTTTGCTGTTATTTAATAAAAGACCGATAAATATATATTCAACGACTAATTAAATACTAGAACAAGAGAGTGGAAAAATAGCGAGATGACTTCTCAAACAACCCCTTCCCCCAGTGTGAGATTTCATAATGTATCCAAGTATGGCCGCTCATCTGGCATTTCATATACGCGTTTGAATACATGTAGAAATAATACTTTTTAGTTTCGTTTTGTGTTAAATAAATCCGACGACTCTATTGACCAGCCTTTTGACAAGTTAACAAAACTCGTACTACAGTTGAAATTGTGGCTTGAGATACTGGCTGCTTTTGTCTGTTGTTTGTGGCGTAAATTGTGTAGAATGGTGCACAGCTTAACCACTGTCCTCTGACAAAATAAATAAATATTATCTTTATCACAAAAATGTATCACTACATATATGACAGCGATGTTTACTTGGCACGCGATACATATTCCGCAAGCACAGTATGTATATTTTAGAAGTATATCAAATAAATTTTTCCCCTGTTTTCCTTATTTCCCACCATTGAAATCCATAAAACTTGGTAAAAAATACATAGCATGACTTTTTCCATTCCAGTTTGTATTGTTTTTTCCTTTCTATTTCTCATGTTATTTTGTTCATGTATTTTTACTGTTAAGAAGGCCTTTTGTTTTTGATTTTACCACAAACAAACCCGAGTAAGGCCGATAACGAATCGCAGCCGCTTGAATTTTAGAAGAGTTTTTAATAAAAATTAATTATTTTGATAGCGTTTGCCATTGTTTTTAGAACATAGTTGAGAAATAAACCAAAATGCTATGTAAATGCAGCATAAAATTCTTTAAAACATCCTTTATATATAGCTTACCTGTTTCTGTTCAGCATTTCTCTGCAGATAACTTGACTCTTCTGTGCCACGGTGGGTGGGGGTCGGAGAGTGAGGGTGGCGTGGGTATTGTCAGCTTTCACGAGCGCTAATGATAACCGTCAGTAACTGGCGGCACAAGTCATAAGGCAAGTCATATGTGGTGTGGAGTGCAGGTATGTGGGGACGGGATTGATCAGATTTGAGTAAGATAGTCTCTCTCTCTTTCTCTCTCTCCCCTCCCTCCACCTCCCTCCCTCCTTCCTCCACCCTCTCTCTCTATCACTCTCCCTCTCCCTCTCTCCTTCCCTCCTTCCCTCCCTCGATCTCTTCCTCTCCCTCTCTCTCTCTCTCTCTCTCTCTCTCTCTCTCTCTCTCTCTTTACACAACCACACTTTAAAGATTAGTTTTTTTGTGTGCGGAACTTACTTCTGTTTACGTACACCTGGTGAATGCCAGCAAACAGATGAGATAGGCTTTTCTCTACAATATAATGGAATATTTCAAAATCTTCTAAGATTCCCACTACGAGGTACTTCTCTTTGGCATTAAAGCATCCCGACACGGCGTTTTAAAAACAGAAACAGATTATATATATATATATATATATATATATATATATATATATATATATATATATATATATATATATATATATATATATATATATATATATATATATATATATATACACAACGTATGGCCAATATCTGCTAAATAAGATGGTGTAAAACTAGGACACAATGATGAGCTCATACAGTACATGCTTATCTTCTGCCTCTGCCGCCCCTGTCACAATGAGCTCATATCATACATGCCTTCTCCCTCTGCCATCCTGTCACAATGAGCTTATAGCATGCTTGACTTCTGTCTCTGCCCTATTCACCTCAACTTTTGAGTCAGCCATTTGTTTTAATTCTCACACGAGGTCTGGTTTATTCTCTCGAGGACGACACGTTAAATACTAAATATCCCCTTGCTACAGTAAGAAGCTATTAAAGATCTTGATTGATAGTTTATTGATAACTCAGGTACTTCTCACATCGGCCACCGTTCAGATCTAGTCGGTCTAGTCCTATTATATTCTTAAGGCCTTGAGCTCTCATCTGGCCCTTGCTTAGTTTTAAGTGGATTGTTTTCTTGTTATAAAATCAAACCCTTTTTTCTGATGTTAGATAAATGTTTTAATAGTGTAGAATGGCAATCCCTTCAGCCGCTATCGGTAATGGTTGACTGTGCTTTAGTTACGGGGGAGGAGGAGGAGTGGGGGAGGGGGGTACATATTATACGTGTCCAAACAAAGTAGAGAGAAGGGGGGTAATTTTCAGATAAGACCTGGTCCGCGGGGTTCTAAATTCGTTAAAGAGGGGGATCGGGTAATTTTTATTCAGTTTTCCGCGTTTCTAAAAAAAATAACGGTGTTCTTTCGTACTTCATTACCTCTGGACAAAAAGGAGGCTTCGCTTCAAACAATAACTCCGCATTTAGGAGTCGTTTTATAAAATCATGGATACACATGATGATCAACAGGGACGTGCGTGAACTCCTCTGCCCTGCTCTGTGGCAATTGTTCTCCTTCTTCTTCTTCTTCTTGAAAATGTGTTGCGAGTCTGCCGTACGAGTAACGTTTAAAATATAAACGACTCATTTGATGTCATAAAATATATTGATTAAATATATCTGACGGTGAAATAGCCAACGAATGTGTTCCAGCACTCGGCTAATGTGTTATCGTAAAGAAGATGAAAGTCAAATATCGATCTATTTTCTTAAGGTGAAAACAAATATACTGACCTCTGTAATAAAATGCGGAGAGGCAGATAGTTACTCAAGTTTTTCTATGATGTTTTCCTTGTAGGGACAAATTAATATTTGTGATTATTGCATGAATAAATGCAGTAATCTAATTGGTCAATTCCCAGGTTAATAATTTTTCAGTGTTGACAGAAACGCAAAGTTCCGTTTCTGATACTGATTATCAAAACGCAAGAGAAGTCCTATTATGGACTTATTTTGAGTCAACATGAAGATATTATTGATCCGTTACGAAAATGGTGACCTCATAAAATCAACATATTCTTATACTGGTCAATAATACTTTACGATTACGCGAAATAAGTCAACATGTACTAATACTATTATATTGAGCAATGTTTATTTCAGTTCACTTCAATACTATTCGCCATCCGTCTTAAATATGCTGGTTCACATGGCTTACGGTGTGGCCATTCTTTTAAGGGTCAGATGTACATATATGCGGCATATAGGGAATGACAGATAAACACCAGCGTAAACACCAAAGGCCAAAAAAAAAACAAAACTGTCAACCAGTCGACGGCTCAAATATTACAGACTCTGATATCATTGATGTCGGGAGGATGGTGTCAGGGTATTGGGTCAAGACGCAGTCAACTAAGTGCAAATTTAGGAACATCTTTTTGCAGTATGAATGAGAAAAAAGTAGTTCTGCCGCCCATGGCTGGGGGACACTAAGAGAGGAGGAATCGCTTTCCCATCTGATTTTGGCATTCGAGACCAAAAGAATATGCAACCCTTCTGCTGCGTCATGACGTCATGACGACATAGGCTGACGTATTCAACAGGAACGCAAAAACGCGCTCGGTGCCATATGTTCTGTGTGTGATATGTTTATTGTTGCTAATATTATTATTATTGTTATTATTGTTATTGTGAATATATTTTTGAACTTTGAAATACATTTTATATATCTATAAATATTTAAAGATATCACAAAACATTTATTGATATAAAAATAGCTTAAAGGTATCTAAAATTATTTTTTGAGATAACAAATTAAGCTCTTCATAGCATAAATAAAATATTTAATAGTAATATCTCAATTATAAGGTCAAGAATTTTAGATATCAGTTCTTCAGAATAGGTATTTTTTTATTTGTACTTTGATATCTGCAAATGATTTTAATCTCAAAAATTACCTGCTGATATCAAAATATCAGAACCTATTTTTATATTTAAAATGAAATACTGAATACTCTCTGAATACAAAATATTTCTTTTGATTTGTACAGCACATAAATTAAGCATTTCTCAAAAATTTGTGTTGTTATTATTGATATTGAATTATCAGTTTTCAATCTTCAAACTTTAATTCACGGATAGTTAATTTTTGTTTCAAACTTGTGCCTGCCTTGAGATTGTTTAATTATGTAAAATTGATTTTGTTTGATATAAAAAATAGCAAAATATAAATTAAGGTAATGACATTTACATTGATTAACTGATTACGGATTTATTGATTGATTGATGTCTTTAGTTACATTTTTCGGTGACAAAATTAACAGACACCTGCAAAAACGGAAAAAAAAACAATGCAAAGTTTGGCGGCGTTAATCATTTGATAATATAACACTTAAGAGAAGGTGGTGACAAATCGTTCTGATACCTTCAACTGCCAGGGCCCAAATACAACATGTTATAAATAGATCAAGCTACTTTCTGTGTAATTTGTTTTGTGACATGAGATAATGACCCACCCTCATCCTTTCAACTCCCCTTCTCTCTCTGTCTCTCTCTTTAACTCTGAATCCCCCTCTCTTCCTCTCCCTCCTCATCTTCCTCCCTCTGTCTCCCTCTCCCTCTCTGTCTCCCCCTTCCATCCCCTCTCTACGTCCTCTCTCTCTCTCCTTCTTTCTCGCTCTCTCTCTCTCTCTGTCTCTCTCACTCCCTCTCTCTTTCTCTCTCTCCCGCTCACTGTCCCTCCCCTTCTCTCTACCCTCTCCATGTCTTTCTTTCTTTCTTTCTTTCTTTCTTTCTTTCTTTCTTTCTTCTTTTCTTTCTTTCTCTCTCTCTCCCTCCCACTCTCTCATTTCTCTCTCTCTCTCTCTTTCTTTCTTTCTTTCTTTCTTTCTTTCTTTCTTCTTTTCTTTCTTTCTCTCTCTGTCTCCCTCCCACTCTCTCAATTCTCTCTCTCTTTCTCTCTCTCTCTGTCCCCTCTCTTTCTTTCCTTCTCCCTGTCTTTCTCTCTCTCTATCTCCCGCTTTTTCTTTCCTTTTCCTCACGATGTGGCTGGGCACAAAAGCTCACAACACAAACACTACTACGATATGAGATGTCCCCCTTTTGCCGTGGAACACTTGACCGAAACATGTGACTGCAATAAAACGGCCAACTGTACTTCAAAGAGCTACGGTGTGCTTGGGTCCGAAGCAAATAAAACACTCCAAACTCCTTTCTTTTCTTCTCTCCTTCGTTCCTGTAGAAATTATATTTACCCACAATCCATCAGTCCCATTCTTGGATTTTTTTTCACTTATTTCTTCACCGATAACGCTATAACCTCTGCTGTTTTACTTAGTATGCTCTTATAATCATTATTTAACAATTACCTATTGCACTACAACTTGTTTAATCAGCGAGATTGAGAACTGAAAGCTATAAAATGTTGACGAAGTCTCAATGTGCGGGTCACGGGCATTTGCAGGTATTTGTTTTTGGGTAAGTGTTTCTTACCTTAATTAAAACAAGATCCAAAAACTTTAAAATATATATCTTGACATAATGGGGTATACTTCTTTTTAATTTATATTTCACACTCATGTGATGATGTAAAATAAAAAATGAAAAAAGGTATAAAAGCGGAAAGTTTAACTGTACAAAGAAGCCCAAGCCCTCGCCCTCCCAATCCCCCCACCTACCGACATACCCAAAAGGCTTCATCCTTCGATAAGTACCCTCCTATCAGCCCGACATTTTCGCAAAAGCCGTTATGTTAGATCCAAAAAAAAACTCTACGTGTTATACATTTTGCTTTATAGTTAATAAAACAAAAGCGTCACGGAAATTGTGAAGAATATGCGTTAATTTATTTCGAAATGTTTTTGCGGAGCAGTTATGGATTTGAATAAGGAAACGAATTGTAGATGTTCTTGAAAAAATAGGTAGGAAATAGTATTGTTTATTTTTATGTTGGCGTTATTAATCTATCAGCTAACTACTCATATTTGATCCATGATCAACAAATATTACCAATCAATAAACGGAACACGAACAAATATGCAGTAACGCAAATGAAAGGTTTTGTGTAGACTGTAATAGGCTAAGTCGGTGTGCAAGTTTCAAATTTATACGACTTGCCGCCCAGCTTGTCTTTTCTCATACACACAAACACACCAAAGAGAGAGAGAGAGAGAGAGAGAGAGAGAGAGAGACAGAGAGACAGAGAGAGAGAGAGAGAGAGAGAGAGAGAGAGAGAGAGAGAGAGAGAGAGAGAACCCCTTCGCTCTCAAGTGTTTGTTGAGACCTGAGTACAGTAGAAGGAACAGCAACATAACAATACATGCAACAACCTCGACCGTAGAGAAGTTATAACTACACATGTAGAACATCAAACGGGTGTTATTGCGAATGCAAAACCAGCACGTTTTTCTCGTTACAAATTAGTGAATATTCTCTTGTGTAGTTGTTGTTGTTTTTTACTCCTCCCGGCTGGGGGGAAGGGAATTGAATTTTTGTGTTCTGGATTCTTATCTGCTGATCATAAACGGGAGATGCGATATAGCGTTCCGGCGTTATCAGAGGCAACTGTGGCAGTGCTTCAGGTTGGTGTGGCAGCACTAGGATGTAGTTGCAGCGGCACCTCAGGAGCTATTGCTGCCAACAGGTCGTCCTCAATAGGCATGGGGTCAATAATCTCAGTTGGCAGTGATGATGAGGTCAGTCCAACCTTGGCTTCACAGCCAAACATTGCTGTATATGGTGAGCGTTTTATCCCTGAATGCAAAATGGAGTTTATCCCCATAAACCAATCATTCGTGTTATTGTCACGCGTCCACGCCACCAACATGTCCTTAATATCACCGTAAGTCCGTTCGACAGAGCCCTGGCTCTGAAAGTGGCACGGTTTACCACGAACCAAAACTAACCTAGGCCAAACTTCTTTCAGTTCACTTATCACCTCAGCTGTAAATTCACTGCCATTGTCACTTTGAAGAATGGATGGAGCCTCGATCAAAACAAATATATAAGAAAGATTATGTGCAACTTCAATGGCTCCTTTTGACGTCAACGGACGTGAAATGACAATTTTGTCAAATAGTCCTGGTAAACCAGTACACACTTGAATGAATTTTGTACCATAGATTGCATATCGACTATGTCAATTTGACTGCGTGAATTGAACTCATTAGACAAAATTGGCCTAACCACAGCGCCTTTTGGTCATTGATCTTTTGCGCTTTTTCTGACATTCTCGACAAAAGGATTTGAATAACTGAACAGCATGTTCTGTAGTATCAGCGTACTTTTTGTATAGTTCGCTTAGCATTCGGTCGCGACCGCCATCACCTGTTGCTATATGCGCCCCTTTTATAGCGTCGAACGTGTCCTCTATGGACACATAATAGAGTGGACCATCTTCTGGTTAACATCGCTTCTTGATCAGTTTTTCGACATCGCCACACTGCAAAACTTCAAATCTAAAACACACACAAAAACAGTTATAAGCAATTGCACTAAAAATGACAAACACGTAAAAAATTACGTTTAGATATTAAATTATCCACCTTTTTATATATAAATTCGATCAAAAATACTTTTGTCTTAATTTACTGCATAAAATTAGCAAACCTTTTCCATTCAATTCCATCAAAAATACTTTTGTCTCAGTTTACAGTACTATAATGTTTTTTTGCTATGTCGGAAAGTGAATAACAGTCCCACGAAAATTTATAAAAATGACTTTGCCAACACTTATAAATCATTTTGTGTTTTTAGCAGCCGCTGCTTTGACATTTTCAATGGTTTCGAAATATTTCTCTTTTATAAGCAACATTTTTTTTGCACAATTCGTTCTTTTTATACAGTTCGGCTTTGAATCTATCCTCGATTGACTCCGACATTCTCGCAGACAGAGAATAGGTTGTTTAATTTAGCATAGCAAAAAGCTCCCTTTATATAGTACGATTTCCAGTACTCCGGTGTAAATGTAAATGTAAAATAGATTTGTCTAGAGCACGTACAAAATAGTATTAACTCCAGTGTGTGACTCATTACCAGTTAGAATCGTTAGAAAGAAAATTGCAATTCACTCACCTCCAAGCATTCTGTTCAGACCCCAAAATAAACCCAATTGCATGTTTGTAATTTCATTTGCAAAGAAAACAATGAGATGACTCGAACCTTTTATCGCTATGATGAACCCCCAGATAAACCCAATTGCATTTTTGTAATTGCATTTGAGAAGAACACAATGGGATAGCTCAAATCTCTCAACCCTGTGACGGATAAACCGCCGGTAAAATGTGATTACATTTTCGTAATTGCATTTGCGAAGTACGCAGTGGGATGACTCAAATTTTTAATCCTTGTGTTGGATAAATTTGACGGCCTTTTTGTGACTGCATTTAACAAGTACACAATGATATAACTCGAACCTTTCATCACTGTTATGTCAATCTAGTGACATTTTTGTGGTTACACTTAACATTCACACAATAACATGAATGAAACCTTTTATCTTTTTGAATAAATAATCACCAACTTATATCACCCAACAATTGATCAATTATTTATAATATAAAATATAACATAAAAATCATAAAAAATCCGTAAATACTTCAATTGCACTTCGACACTGCATCTTTTTAACGTACTTAGGTGTCTGATGTATTACATTGATTGCTGTTCGGAATGTATAATCTTTTTTATGATGCCTGAATGGTTGAGGCAATTCGTGTAATGAAGCACTCTGAATTTCAGGGAATACGCGAATTCCCTGGAAAGTTTAGGGAATAATTGTATTTCCTGACAGTCACAGGAAATACGTGAATTGCCTAAAATATTCAGGGAATACGCGTATTCCCTGAGTACACGAATTCCCTGTAACATATATATTAAAATCAAAGTGTTCTGTATACTACGTTATAAATACGTATATATTACAATGGTCATACAATGTCATGTATATTTTAATTACATGAACAAAATGTACTTTCCAGGTCTAAATTAGTTGTTTTACTGAAAATGATACCCATATTACGCCAAAAATATCTGACAGTAGTGCTAAACTTTATTGGTGTAATACTTTCTGATGTAAATACTTTCTGGTGTAATACTTTCCGGCGTAATACTTTCGGATGTAATACTATCTAGTCACAATCATTCTTTGATGCGCTGTTAAGAAACATGTGTAGCTGAAACAATCACCCACCTGTTACTCCACAAAAGATCACTAGTTTTTATGTCCAACGAATAATAAGTGTATGTTGGGATATATTAAATGTACAAGAATTACATAAACGGTCATTTGATGGCAATATGATATTCATAGTCACATGAAAGTGTTAGGCTACGTAAAATATGATTACTACATGATAGCTATATGACAGTTCAAGTTACTATATATAGCATTTTAATCACTATCCAGAAAAGATTTGTTTTTGATACACGCCAGAGAATAAGACTCTTATCTGAAACAACTTTGTGTACCATATCACAAACATATTAAAGAGGAATGCGGCTATCTCTGAGCCATCTAGTGAGTGAATTTAGAATCAGGATCAGAATTTTCAAATTGTGTATAAACTGAAATGTTAAATTTTCTGCTATCAGTCGTGGGGCGCCAGAATTATATCCTTTGCAAAGTTATTGGGTAATCAGGGTTCGAAAATCATTTTACACTGGCCACCCAATTTGTTTGACAACATTAGAACTGACTGGATCACAAATCAGCGCCAATGTCAGACAACGCTGTGCTCGGTTCAGTAATGCGAAAAAGGGTGGATCAGGGCAACAATTTTGTGGACTTTTTCCACCAATTGATGTGTTTTTTTTAACCCTGTTGCATACAAGCCTGGAGTACATTAGCTTGAAGTGTGTACTGATTTCTCTTGAAATTTGGGCAGGAAATGGTTTTATATGTCATCACTAAAAAGTGTAAAAACTGAGTGGGGGGACAGGTTCGCAAAGAAACCTGTAGTGACAAAAGAACCCCCATATTTTACTCTCTCAAATGTTGAATGAATGATCAGTGCGTAATTATGTACAATATGAGAGGAAAAATGTTGCAGGTTTTCGTTCTGTATTGTAATTAGTATCAAAAATTGTTTATTTGCCATTCTTAGCAATACAAACCAAAAGAAATCCTGAGTCGTTTAAATTCTGTTTTATTTCTCGTAAAAGTCCGGTGACCATTGCTTTTTATTATAGTACTGTGCCACATGGTTGCACATGCGAAGTATTAAAACAAAATTGTTGTAGATCAAAATTATTTGAGATAGCCGCATTTCCCTTTAATCCAAAACTACACTACTGAGAACAGTTACATGAGATATTTGAATACAATGTACTATGAACTTACTTACACGGTGATTCATGGTACGATTTACGTTTTTTTTAAAATTTAAATATTTTTCTTTTTGCAAGACAGAGTGATTTCTGTTTACTACATGCTAGGCAAATATACACAGATATTTAGAACAGAATAACTACAGCATAACTACACGAATGTGACTTCTATTTCGATGCAGTATTTTACCTGTGGGGGTTTCTACCAAATGAGTACTGGGTACTATGCTGGTAGCTATTTCTGAAACTACGTGATATTAGACAATATGATGCAGTTATGGAAGTATATATTAAAAGTATAAGAGAGGTTACATGAATAAGAAAATGCAGTTCTACAATCATTACGCATCAGTGATGTCACGCGAAAATCTAATTTAATGCGCAAATGGCATAATGTGTCGTATAAAGTTGATGTATAGTAAATATGTTGATAAAGTATCTTTTACTGAAAGGCATTGTGAAGATTCCAAATATAGACCTTGAGTCTGAATCAAAGAATAAATAGAAAATAAAAATACGGATGTTTTCGCCTGAGGAACGCTTAAATAATTCGAATCTTTTTCATCTCTTTGCTCATTTTCCATCATACTTTCTTTACGTTTTTGAAGCTGTTTACTATAGCACTCTGGGCCTAACGCACATCTGCTAGGAAGATTAGCGAAGGTTAGTGTCAATGAATATTTAATGGCATTTAAAAACTCTAAATCTGGCAAGTTCTGTATGTTTTGCATATGGTTTCAATATACATGTTACACTAGGGTATTTTCAATCCTCATAGTTGATTAATAAGAGACAATAAGAGAAGGTATGAGCGCATATGATTCTTTTTTCGATTTTTGTTCGACGAAGTAATCTGAGACACTTAGGGCAAAGAAGATCAAATTTAACATAGACATGTTTTAGAATGCCTAATTGGTCCACTTCAATTTTCGTTGAAATTCATTAGGATGTTGGTTTTGAACCCACTGTATAAGTCATATGCTGGGACAGCTAACAGTACAAACTTGCCATATTTGATCGTTCCAACAGCGACAGTGAGTTGCTATTCAGATTGGCAGCAAACATTTGTAGGCTGTCAATCTGAATAGCAAGCATTTGACGTAGGCTGTCAATTTGAATAGCAAACGTTTCACTGGTGATGTTCAGTTACCCATTTTGAATGTGATTGCACTTGCTAGTAAGTTGTTTTACATTAGAAATAACATAAATGTTATTTATGTTATTTCTAATGTTTTACATTATAAATAACATAAAGCTAAAGTATTTTACTTGCCAGCTTTCCTTTTATTTATTAATTAATTATTTGCCTGGATCTTCCGAGGGGCTAAGAGCTCTATGCATTCATTTGTTTTTCTTTTTTTTCACTTTGCTCATTTTCTGTTCACTTACCTGGAGAGTGAATCACCTATCTGCTGCGTGAAATTAATGTTTGTGACATTATAATTTACCCCATTTAATATTTTGATGTAGGACCAACATTTGGTTTTGGTAATTATCCGCCTACCGACGCTGCATAACATCCGGAGTGCGAAAATACACCCTTTTATCATTCGGTAACGCAGGCACGTTTGAAGTGAATTGTCCTGAATATTTTTCAAAACTAGATGGTAAAAAGTTGTACTACCTCTGAAATAGTTTTTTTTATCAATTTTCCAAGCAACCCGAGGCTTCCATTTTCGGTGAGCAGTAACATGTTGACGTTGTTCATCGGGGGACGTCGTTAATGTGTTGATTTTTGAAGTCTGTACAAAAAGCAGATTTCTATTCAACTTTTCACCAAAGATGTCGATTACTAGTCTGAGAAAGTCTGAGTTTTTGGAGACCACAAGTAAGATTTAAACAAAGTTGCTTATCCAAAGTCAAAGATGTTGAGGTTCAGGCCAATTACAACCAAATTACAAATAAATGGGGTCGGTTGGACGGCGCATCTTCAAATCGACGTTGAAATGCTAACTTAAATCTCATTCAAGAGCTGTGTTACGTAGAGTTTTCCTGCAACTGGCAGCGTGATATTATTTTTAACAAGTATTTGGAGAAGTTAAAATTACTAAGTCTTTGGAATCGTAATTTTTGTGTTGCCAAGTGTAATTTTTGCTATTCGGTAGTAAGGTACGGTCTAGTTGTTTTTAAACCTACTTGCGCGTATTTGCTATGCCCTGATGCTCTATTCCGTGACGGGCTGCATAAAACCGGGCGAAGATACCATTTTCCATTAATTCAGGGATTGACAATTGTTCAGTTTCAAAACAACACCAGATCGTATTGCTAGTTCATCTCTAAATGCAAGGCTTGGGTAGGTCCGCCACTTTCGCAGGCCAACCATGACATATGACTTTTTCGTCTGATTGTGAGTTGGAAGCACTGCTCGACTTTCAACAGACATATTTTATTATCTGAGAAATTAACCAATGTAAAGCTTTAGATGTCCACAATTTTTATATGTCTCCCGGGTGTTTATATGTATCAAGGTTAAATATTATTGGGGTTTTCCGGGTTAGATACACTACTCAACACGTTTTGTATTTTAATCGCAGCTCCCGGCCTGTGACCTTATAATTATATCTTGTTTTTTGTAGTAGCAGGAAAAGCAATTGTCAACGGTTTTGTGACCACTTGCTGCTGTAAAGTGCCTTTCATAAGGTCTAGAAAACAGATTTTAACCATGCGGAGACCTGAATTTTGTTTACATTTGAAATTCTATATCAAGATGTGTCGCATAGTAGCCATTTTGGGCACCCAGCTAGCTAATTACTTTCATGTATGCATAATGAAGGTTACGTTCGTTCAAAGTAATTTTGTGGAAGTATCGCGTCAACTTTTATTTAATTTCTGTAGAGCGCAGCATCTACAAAGACAACCATATTTTTTTCTATGAATACCATATTGGGGCACCAGTCTGCGTTCTTTTTGACTTTTTTATTACGCTTATTTCCTCAGGTTCTGTTCCACATCGAGTTCTGCATGATCTTTTAGATATAATTCGGATTCACCGAAGAAATTGCCAGTCTCATTCAATTGGATTGAATACATTTTACACAGGTCGTTCCCGATTGAAATACTCGATGCTTTTGCGTCGCTTGGAAATAATTTTACATTGCAACCCTTCTGTGGTTTCATGGCTTACATAAAGATTTTTAGCTTAGGTAAAAAGCAACCAAATTTACGAGGTAAAAAGCAAACCAATTCGCGAGACTATGTACCATGCAGTGTCCTTGGGACAATATACACAACGTTTTGCCATAGTGTAATATCAGAGTTCATCATAGGTTCCATATCTGTCTGTGTACTTTATTAGCAAATTGAAATAAAGAAGAAAAAAGGTCTTTTCAGATCTAACAGAGGTCTTACTCAATTTGCTAATCCTTTAATAACATGCACTGATTAAAGAGCTTTTCACCACCAGAGAATTTTGAAAATTTAATTTCTTCAGTTCACATATCCTCTTGAACCCTCCATGGAACACACTAATCCACAGCAATGACATTGATACATTGATATTTGAAGCCTGGGAATTTTCTACTTATTTTTCATTAATCCACATGTGTGGATAAAAAAATTGCTTATTTTATAACCTGTAGAGAAAATAGTGTGTAAAATTGGGGAAAGGGTGAGACTTCCAGCATGGTGGGGTTTGTATTGCATTCACTACCTGCGTGCAAGCAAACCCGGTGTAACAGGCTATCTTACCCCTTCTGTTAGCTTCCCCTGGGGGGGGGGGTTGCTATCTCCCCACTCCCTTATATTTGCCCCCATCACCACGAGCTTTTTTGCTTGTGAATGTATTATAATAATATATGTTCATGTAAATAAATACTTTATTGACTAAATTTAACATTATTCAAACAAAACATTGAAAGGCATCCTAGATGAGGAACTTCTTTATTTTATAGGTGGATGCTCCTGATCACTAAAATTATCATAAATAACATCAACATTGTGCAAGAAGTACTTTCGTGTATGGAGGGGGGTGGGGGTTAGATAGCCTAGTCTAACTTCCCCCCCGGGGGGGGGGGGCGGGGAAACTCTACAGGGAGCAAGATATATTGTTACACCGAGGGTTTGTTAGCACGGTTGGGGGGGGGGAATTACGCACTTGGTAATAAATGCAAAGCAAACGGAAGCACAAACCGCGACACATGCTATAAGTCATCGTTTTGAGGGATTTTATGAATTTCAATTATTTTATTATAATGTTCTAGTTATTACATTAATTTATATTATATTACAATCCAAATGTCACCCAGAATTGCCATATCTCTGGTTAAGTCTATTTCAAAAGCACCGGGTCGATCCAACAGCAGCCACAAGTTATTTGCATTAATACAATGCTCAGTTTTCACCTTTCATAAAAATGTTGCAGCTACATAGCTTGGCGCAACAGATGCCTTACAGCAGCCAGCCCCCGTATTCAGTAACTGAATCTTACGCTCAAACTCTAAATTTGAGCAAAGTATGAGCTTCAGCCATTCAACCAGTAAAACTTCAGCTGACAATGATTTTAAATTTAGAAGATGGCTTAAAATTAAGTAACGTCAAATAAGTTAGCTGGTGATTTTTTTCTCACCGCAACATGTCTGAAGTATTTTATTCAAGTCATTTTAAATTATACAAGCAAACAATTTCTCCCGCTGCCCACAGAAGGAGTTTCGTCGCTGAAAACCTTAATCTTATATCTTGAGGAAATGCTCAAGTGGGTTTAGAACTCAAATTTTAAACTCAAATTTGAGTATAAGTTTGCGCTAAGTTATTGACTACGGGCTCAGATCCGCCTCCTCCAACCATTTCCTGGGGCCAACTGTTCATGAAAAGCGAACGTCGACTGCAGCAATATGTAAACATGGAGATACCCGTGACTGATTGGGAGCTAGCCGGAAAAACTTTACTTCAGTGAAATTCATTCTAATTGTTATTATTAGAGATTGCATTTCAACTGTATTGCAGGCATAGAAAAAATTAGGATTTTACATCAAAATCATCGGTTTGATCGAACTGCACAGTTGCAGCATTTGTATTTTAATGAAAGGACAAAATAGGCATTAATTAAACTAATTCGCCGTGGGGTTGTCATCTGTTTGCCATATAGCTTTTTATTAGGAGAGAATGGTTTGGTTGTGGGGTTAATTAGTCCGATTTTTACACTCACCTGATCCCAATGTTAGCAAGTCTGGAGATAATGAAATGGAAAACGCTGATTACCTTTTTACAGAATGCAGAACGCGATCTACACTTTTACTCATAATAAGGCTTTTTATGCAATAAAACTGTCATTTTAGTTCCTAAAACGCTTTCTTAGGAGTACAAGCGCAGTTCTCGTGCCCCCTGTTTAGACAGACGTTCCCTTTATTTACGGCGATAAATTATGAATGGAACTTTATACTCTTGCAGTGTATATAAAAATTGCCCATTGTTATGAAACAGATAAACTTTGAAACAGCTGTCGGTCATATATAATCACAGAGCAGACGAATATTGTTAAAAGTAGTTCCTCACTTTATGAGTACAGGTTTTTGCCGAATCCCGTTTGGGTCTGCGGAGTAAAAAGGTGTTATATACAACACACCGAACCGCCGTAGAGGATGGCTGTTAGACAACAATGAACATTGCCAACATTAAAAAAATAACAATAAATAAGTCTCTTAACGCAATAATCATATGATCGAGTTAAGATGATAGGTGCAGGTGTACTCAAAAAGACCCTTCCAGTGTGACAATAAGAGAGTGGATAAAACCACCTTGTTGAGTCATATCAGAAGGCTCCTCTCGCGATATAGACCATAGCATGGCTACGACCACGTGATTGCAACCACTACTGATATGGCTCTACCCGCAGGAGCCAACATGGCGAATGGATACAGCTATCTGTGAAGGGTTCTTCCCATGTGCCTACTTGGCTCTCCACTCCCTTGCTTTCAAGATGAGGGGATATAACTTTTCTAAAGGAATGGCTGGAAGACCCATTTGTGCTTATTTTAAAGCCCGTGATGGTGAATAGGGGATGTAATTGCAGTCTCGATTGAAATACTGACTACTTAAAGGTAGAACAGACAGACAGTACTAATCCGACTACTAGCAAATGTCACGAAGGATGAAGCCTGAACCATGTTATCCTTTCCTACAATACCACTCCCCCTTGAAGTGTAGTGAAGCCAGATTTGCTTGCATCTGTTCATGTATTGCCCTCATTGCTGCCATCTCCTCTGCCCAAGCCTCCTCCGGCACAGTCGCTTGTCTGGGTAGTGCGCTGGCACTGAGCACAGTTGAGCATGATGCAGGTATCTTCTGTCACAAGAGCGATGCCCAGTTCTCCTTCATTTAACACCACCACAGTTGAATTGTCTGTACTTAAGCTTTTAATCGTAACTTTGTCAGTCTCAGCGATGCTGCGTTTTGTTGAGGGGGAACGAGGTGGGTCCCGGGGAAGGGGCGAGCTGGCGACTGAGCTTACTTCCCTCAGCGCCTCCTTTTACTAACTCTGCCACAATTTCAGTCGACACTGATCAATTGAGCTCGGACCGCTGCCTGTTCTTGCATGTCTTGGGCCATGGATTGCTGGCTAGTGTCCCCTGAGGTGGCCCGCGAAGATTCGACGTTCTGCCCACAACTCTTTCTGGCGCTGGTTCTTTACACGATTTGCTTTCACACTCTATGCAGGTGTTCTTTTCTTCGCATAGCACCAAGTGATCCACTATCCGACAATTTTCAGCGACCGATGGGTGCCCACATGCTGGCTTGTGTGCACAACCTTATACTTTTGCCATATCTACAACAGAAAAATCTGATAAAAAACTGGGTGACAACGCACAGTCACACAAGCCAGCATACACCCCTTATCAAATAGCCTTCCCTCCTCTCCACGCCTATGCTATGGATTGAGGGGGGAGCTACTAAGGGGGTTGGAGCAGACGAGTGGGGATACCCGTGTGGGAATACCCAAGTGGGGATACCAAACCAGGCTCGTGGGAGGAATACTAAGAGGCAGCCCTGAGACCTGGTACCCAATATGGGATAGGAAAGGAAGAGCAAGCCCTAAAACCTGATACCCAATGGGAGATAGGAAGGGAAGAGGCAGCCCTGACACCTGGTACCCAATAGGGGATAGGAAGAGAAGAGGTAGCCCTGACAATAGGTACTTAATGGGGGATAGGGACGGAAGAGGCAGCCCTGACACCTGGTACGAAATGGGGGATAGGAAGCTAAGAGGCAGTACTGACACCTGGCACAAAATTGAGGAATAGGAACGGAAGATGCAGCCTTGACACCTGGTCGCAAATTGGTGATAGGAAGGGAAGAGGCAGACCTGACACCAGTTACTTAATAGGGATAGAGAGGGAAGAAGCAGCCTTGACACCTGGTACCCAATGGAGGATAGGAAACGAAGTAGCGGCCTTTCCTCTCCGATGCCTCCACTCGGGTGGGCATAGCTACATCATTCTCAGTGAAACAAACACAGGGCTCTCTTTACTAGTCCGTCGCTTTGTCTTTGCTACTCCTCTGACTATAAAGGTTGTAGGACCACCTAATTGCTCACATATGTAGTATTTGATCTGATTTGTGCACCGCCCCTTTTGTTTTCGTCTTTGTTTTCATTGATCAAAACGCGTGGCTGTCCAAAAACACTTTGATTACCGATCGCGTTCGCGATGTCTTAATTGACGTCTGACTGTGGAGAGCATGAAAACACATTCCATTTTTTAACCAAACTCTCACACTCTATTGTAAATTTTATCAACATAAACGCAGCGTATCGGATTGTGTTAAACATCTCATTTCGCCAGTTTATCTATATTCAGGACTACAAGCGCAGCAGAAACGCACGCATGACTGCACACGTGACTGCTATCATTCACAGTTGTGAAGTTCACCTTTTTGTTGAGTGCAGTTCGAAATCTCCCCTCCCTCCCTCCTTCTGTTGAGGATAGCGCTGAGTACTGATTGAAAAGGGTTGCGCCTTGTGCAACTAAACTGGCAGACCACGAGACCCGGGCCTGGCCCAAAATGTTATCCGCACCCCTTTCTGATCTTTCTAACACCCCAGGGCTATGCAATCAAATCTAACATGTGCAAATCACTTCCCCAGGGAGGAGAGTGGTCACTTTGCATTCTCTGTGTTACCTTGCGTGAATCCCAACCTCACACACAAAAAAACGAAGAGAAAGGGGGTAATTTTGAAGCTAGGCGCGATCCGTCAAAAAGTAGGTATTTTTCATTCAGTACTCCGCGTTTCCTACAAAAGGGGGCAGAGGGTTCTTTCAGAATTTCACTCCTCGTTTGGTTAAAAAAGGGATTTTATTTCAAAATCAGCACTCATTTCAGCACGCATTTTTGGGTTGGTTTAAAAAGTCATGGCCGAACATAGTAACCAGTTGGTACGTGAGACCTTCATTTGTAGGTCAGCTTCAATTCAACACTCTGTCATTTGACATCATTTTAGTTTACGAGTTTCCTATTATTTAATGTATATAGCATGCACTGAAGTGACAATGTACTCCCGCACAAAAGACATGATAGTAAATTGTGCGTTCTCTAAGTGCTTACAAAAACTTCGCTAGTCACAATCACCCGAACGTCATATTCGTTTTTGTTCATACAAATGCCTTGCAGCTGCTGTTGGATCGACCTGATGCTTTGAAAAGTGTCATCCTATCTTTTATATACCCGTAACACAGTTGAAATGCAGTTTCTAATAAATTTGAAATGAATTTCACTGGAGTACAAAACTTTTATGGTTCGCTCCAAATTCTTCATGGTTAACCCCATGTTTACCCGTACTGGATCCGAAGTTCACTTTTCATCCTTACTCCTGTGATAAAGCACAGTTTGTAGCACCAGTTAAGTTTTTTTATTTTTGAGGGCCTTTCCAGTGTTCTGCTGGAGAAATGAACATTGCAGGAAGTTGCTGGAAATCTTGAAGATCAATTGGGTGAAGTTTTTTTTGAGAATTACATCTAGAGGGAGCGGCGCAGCAGCAGTCTGATTTACCAACTGTGGTGTCAACACTTTGTGGTGGGTAGCCTAGTTGTTTGTGTCACTAGCGTACCGCTTTTAGGCACATCTTCAGTCGAACCTTAGGCTTGTTACGCTTCAAAGAGGTTCGGACCGCTTCAGGGAAAATTTTGGCTGTTTTTAGACTGTTTTAGCCGTGTTTGGTTGTGAGTAACGCGGCGGTGCCCTCAACACGTGGGCAAATCAGAATTGTCAATTTTATTGGGAACGAGGGCGTTTGCCAGATCTCCTACTTCACCACTTGTAAAAGGCGCTCCATAGTTCTTTTAGATAATAATACAACTTTGGTTTTTGACCACGTCACAGAAATAAGCAGTTTTTTGCGGGAAGGCGCCCACAGTGTGGCAAGTTCACAGAGACACCGCGGGTCTGCTAACAACGTTATATTCTTAACTCCTGGTCAAGAGAGTGTAGGAACATGCTGGCCACCTTTGAGGAAATATTTGGCAGCATGCGAAACGTCTCAGCCAAATTTTCGCAAGTGGTAGTTTTCTCGCGCTTTGTGTTACAAAGTGTGCCGCACTCCGAGTTACTCAGGAGTTACAAACAAGTTACTCAGTGGGAGCACACAGGCTATCAGGAGTAGCACCGTCAAATCACACACTGACGCCTGCAATTGCAGACGGCTACGTAACACATATTGCTGTGTGATGCTACAGGCCAGATCAATAATATGCATTGCAAAAAGAAACGTGCCTTGATGGGTCAGTAGGCAGCGCTGAGCCTCACAATCTCAAGGTCGTGAGCTCGATTCTCACTCGGGGCAAAGAAAAAACTGCTGCCATTAAATACATTTCCTGCTTTCGCTTGCAGTCATGAACAACCATGGTAAAGATCCCCACGACTACTGCAGGGACTACTACTCGCTACGGGCAAGAAGAGTGTGAAGGCGAGATAACGTGTGCAGTATGTCAACATCTCTCAGACCAAGTGTGGCGGAGCTTAAACAGCAGGCAGCGTCGACACCAACTACGTAATAGACAAATAAAGAACTGTGGTCGCGTACAATCTCCTCTGCAGATATCCCAACTCATGAGCCATCAGGCAAAGATCCCGGCCCCCACTGCGGGATGAGGTGTTGTCAGGGCAGAACTCGAGCACTGAGAGGTCGCCACAGCGACGCAGCAAGCACAAGTACAGGAAGGACAAGAAGCACTCGAGGAGCCCTACACCGGAAATGAGCGTCCGTGTGTCGCTGCAAGAACTAGAGCAAGAGGCGGCAACTATGATACCACTTCCCTCAACCAAACCGACTAACAGTAAAACCACGGAATCTTTTGAGGAATCCATTGTTAGGGCTGCCAACAGGACGTACACGTCGACCACGTGGGATCACTCGACCACGAACGCTGGTGACATACCCAGCATCGGGGGACACCAGCCAACAGCAGAGAAGCCGGCTCTCCCAATACAGATAAACCTTGAAGAGATCCTCCGCAACGCACTACAGCAGCAGGCAGCCGTGATCTCACAACAACTCGCGGGGCTGCAGGCACATGCACCGAGCGCGACAATTACAAGACCGGAGCAGGTGAGGGAGCTCACACCTACACTACAGACAACAGAACCACAGCGGGCTACCTCTCCAGCCGTTTCGCCTAAGCCGGCAAGCATGAAAGGGGAGTCATCACCTCTAGCCACACTCATGATCCAGATGGAGGATGAGCGGCATAGTAGTCCGTCGCGCGAATCAACGTCTTCCGGTGGCATGCAGGCTAGAGGCAGAAGTCGCAAACGCCTGATATCTTCCTCATCCTCTGAGGATTCTGAGTCCCCAGACTCCTCAACCCCCCCCCTCGCCGACGAAGGAGACGAAGTCGGGTGCCCAGCCGGCGTCGCACGCCCATACTCTCCGACAGTGAAACAGAACACAGTGTACGACCGAGAGCAGCGTGAGGCCTACATGCCTCGCCATTCAAGCTACGGAATGTGGCGACTGGCTAAGATCACCGTGGATACGCAAGGTGTCCCCATGGAGAGGTGCACGGAAAAGGAGGCGCCTTTAGATTAAGGGTCCCCAAGCAGAGGAAGTGAGGAAGAAGGCTGAGCCTCTGGATATCCCATTTCGCGACGTCGTAGAAGTAATTCAGAGATTCTCAATTGCTCAAGCAAACCCCTGAAGGAGACGCACTCCAGTTTCAGATTGGCTTCTGAGGGGCCGGGGAGCAGGGCCCAGAGTTTATGGCACCCGAGAAAGCAGCGGGTGTTTTGGAGGGATGCCATCGAGTTTCAGGCAAAGGATTCCAATTTTGGGAAGGCTCTGGACTTCGGCAAAATCCACACCTCGTCCAAAATGCGCGTTGTGCGAACGGTCTACAGACCATTGGACAACGCAGTAAATTTCGAGCCACTCACGTACCCTAAGCACACACTAACCTGATTACCTGTGGTCCGCCAAGACGACAAGGGGACGATAAAAGACAGGGATCTCAGCTGTATTGAGGGCATCGCGAGAACAGGGCTGCGGGTGCTCTCATTTACTGACTATGTAAATCAGACCTTGGTGGGTGGAGTCCGATGCAGCTATAGTACACAAGCTCATTGGGTGTCTTGGGACAAAAGATCTTATTAAGTTGCACACAGCGCTGCTGTCATCCAGCATTCAGCTACACAGGGACAATGTGTCTAACGCTGTAAACTCCCGCAGGACAAGCTATTCCAGTTGCGGCACGCAAATTACTTGGGGCAAGCACAACTTTTCCCAGATGACCTACTGGCAGAGCTCAATGGCCGGCACATCCAGGACCTCCAGAATCGGGCCCTACGCGAGCGATACACGCAGGTCACGCCACGTCACCGGGCCTACAGCAGCAGCCACGAACTGGGAGCACACCGCGGGCGCACGACGTCGGTGCCACCCAGGACTAAGGGGCCGCAAAGTGAAGAGAGACGGGCAGTGTTTTTCGCAAGACCAGCCAGACTCCATCAAACAGGGGACAACTACAGTCAGCAGCAGACCAGTCCCTGTCACGAGAACTGGCTCGCTGCAGGAGAACATCTAAATTCTGGCGTAACATTGTCAGATATCAGGGACAAAGTGCCGCGCCTCAACTCCTTGGCCGTAGGAGGAAGGCTCATACACATTTAGCTAAGATGGAAAGAATTTGGGGCGTCAACAAAGGTAGTGCCGTGGCTAAGGTACGGCTACCCGCTCCCATTCCGCAAAGTAAACGGTCAAGTAAAGCCCATCAGTCTGACTCAAAACGCGAACCCGAGCCTTGTGACCTTGTACGGCCAGGGAACGGAAAAGCACGGACATGCTGGACAAGTTGTTAGAAAAACGGGCCATAGAGGAAATGTCTTTGGGGCAATCAGGCATGTTTCACAGGGTTTTCCTAAGGCCGAAAAGAACGTCGGCCTTACGTCTCATAATAGATTTGAAACCATTAAACGTGCTTTTGACAACCCCAACATTTAAAATGGACACTTGCCAGCACATCCGTAAGGCGGTCAGTCGGGGCATGTGGGCCACCTCGATCGATCTGACAGACGCCTACTTGCACATACCGATGTGTCCCGCACACTACACATACCTGTGCTTTCAGGTTGGGGAGCACAAGTATTGGAAGCGAGCGCTACCTTTTGGGCTGGCACCGGCGCCTTCGGTCTTGAGCAAGGCAATGCGCTCAGTAAAGTCGTGGGGCGACAGCAGCTGATGCTGCTGTTTCAGTACCTGGACGACTGGCTGAATGTGGGGCTGGACAGACAAAGGGTGGCCGCTCAAACGTTAATGCTACTCGACAAATGTGTCAAGCTAGGGTTACTGGTAAACTTAGAGAAGTCGGAGATAGAACCCAAACATGTAATTGTGTTCCTAGGTGACGTGTTCGATTTCACAGTCGGGCGCGTATTTCCGTCGCCAGACAGAATCCAGAAGATTCAAAATATCATCAAGTCGATACTGGAAAAGAGGTGGGTACCCGTAACCGTAGCAGAAACGTTGCTGGGACTGTTAGTAGCAACAAAAAAAACGGTGCCCATGGGCCGCCTCCATTTCCGGGGCTACCAGCATGCAGTGCGAGTAGCTCTTAAGAAGGGCCGTAACCAACACAACAAGCTCAGACTCCCGCCACGGGCGAGAGAAGATCTCCGGTGGTGGTTGAACATAGTACATCTGACGCAAGAAACCCAATTTACCATACCGCAGCCACAATTCCAGTTGCAAACCGACGCATCAAAGGTAGGCTGGGGGCACACTTTCACGGCAGGTTGTTTCGGAAGCAGTGGCCGCAGCAACTGCGAAGCATGCACATCAATGTGTTAGAAATGCGCGCAGTAGGAGAAGCACTGAGGATCCTGGGGCGAGAACTTCAGGACAAAGCTGTGCTGTGTCTGATAGACAATGCTACCACGGTAAGTTACATCAGGAAGCAAGGGGGCACAAGATCGCCAAACTTGATGCAAGCAGCCAAAGAGGTGTGGGAGCTAGCAATCCGATACCAGGTAACACTACTACCACACCACATTCCGGGGAACCTGAAGGTGTTAGCGGACATGGCATCCGGACAGGGTCAAGTCCTGCAGGGGAAGTGGACGCTCTCCACACGCCTCTGTCATTGGGTGATCAAGAGTTCGGTCTTTGGGCTTCCACAGGTGGACGCGTCTCAACACGCAACTCATGAGGTATGTTTCACCATGCCCAAACCCGGAAGCCACAACCAGCGATGCGCTGCGTTACACGTGGCCGCAGGAGTTACTGTATGCGTTTGCCCCAACCACGATACCCGAACGGGTAGCAGAGCGTTTAGGGAGGGAACAGAGCTTTACGTTGTTACAAGTGGTTCCGGTAAATCCGGCGTCACCCGTGTTCCCACTGCTTCATCGGTGGACGACCGAGGCGCCGAGGACATTGCCAATGCATGCGCGGGCACTAAAACAACCACATTGGCAACACTGGCACCCGCACCCAACACTGGCACCCGCACCCACACGAATCTTCACCTGTGTTCCCTAAAGCGAACTGGCTAAAAAACAGGGTTTTTCGGCACAGGCGGTTGCACGCATGCAAGAGGTGCACGCCAAGTTTACCCGTTCGGTTAATGGGTCGCAGTGGAAGGTATTCGGGAGGTGGTGTGTGATGAAATCAGCAGGCCCAGTGGCAGCAACAGTGCTACTGATCGCCGAATTCCTCATATAACTCTGGGCTCAGTGTTGAAGAATGCAACAGGATATGACCCAGGCCAGGATGAGTTCCTGTCCAAACTAATAAGAAATTTTCACTTGCACAGACCACCCCAAGTCAAGCACATAGTGCAATGGGACCTAAAGGTAGTACTGGATTACTTGCAGGGCCCCGCCTTCCGGGGCGAACAGAACACGCCACTGCGGGGAACTTAAATTCAAGGTACTTTTCTTCTAGCATTGGCGTCAGGCAAGAGGAGAAATGAGATACATGCACTAGACCAGCTGTATTTCATAGACGAGAATAATAGCAGGGTGGGTTGCCCTGAAAACTCGAGCCGATTTTCCAGGCAAAACGCACATCGTGACTCACGGTAAGGGTACGTTTTCGGACATCTCGCTGCCTGTTCTACCCGGTAATGCAACGGAGAGAGAATCGAGACGCACAGGAAAATTACTGTGCCCCGTGGACACACTAAGTAAGTACACGGAGGCGTCAAAGGTAATACGCAGCCCATAAAAAAGACTAATAATACTGTTTCTTTCCCATATTACCAGAGATATAGGGAAACCCACGATCTCCAACTACATCAAGAGGGCAGTAGTGGTGGCATATGATGCGGCATCACAACTCGAAGGGACACAAGAGGGCCCAAGATGCACCCCTATGAAGTGCGACAGATTGCATGTTCACTAAAGACGGTAACCGACGTGACCATGGAAGACATATTGCGGGTAAGTTGCTGGCAATCCCCTAACTCTTTCATTCGATTTTTCTTGCAGGGCTACACGCAGGATTCCGTGTCAAGGCTGTACCACATGCAATTCGTAGCAGCGGAGTCCGTCATTAACAAGTTACACTGTAGTGAAAGAAAAATATTAAGGTGGGGTCACTTATGTTGTAGGGTCAAAGGCAAGGCTACAAGAGCAACAGCGGAGCAAAAGACAAGGCCGTGAAGGGGCGAGGAAAAGGGAGCAACACTCAGACCCGCCCCAATGAGTGAAAAGCTGCCACCAAAACGAACTGGCTATGATAGGGCAGACTTTCGGACTGTTCAGCTTGTATATTTTTACATAGTTAAAATTGTTACAAGTGGGTAACGCAGTGGACCAGCAGCGCGGACAGCGAGTTACTCATGTGCCCCCACGAGGTTCAGCAGCTGGCATCGATTCAGCTGACGTGGAAGGGGGATGACAGTGAGCCGCTCACCAGTACCGAAGAGCGCTCATATCACCCCGGGGAGGCGAATGAGTAACGCGACAGGATGGCATGGGGAGAAGGGACCCAAGGAGGGCACACCTGGGAGCACACGAGTAACGCAGTGCTCCCACTGGGAGGACGTGTTGTAACATGGCGCAAAACAGTAAAATTTCAAGATGTTTCGAATTCTGATGATATCTATGATAGTGTGGATTCAATATTAGGTGCCATGACGAGACACAGCCATGCATAGCATATACACCGCATGCGATCCTCCAGCAAAAAAAAGGAGGGGGACAAGTTTTCCCGTAGGTGCGCAGACGCACACCGATAGGAAGAGAATATTGGCGTCGGGAAACTGACAGAAATAAAACAAGGAACTATTGATAGAAGTTTTATTTATTGTCATATTAACCGAAGGGATAGTGCCCGAAGGGCGTGGTACCCAAGAAATGCCATACCACTGGCTAAATCTATTTCAAAGCATCGGGTCAATCCAACGGCAGCTGCAAGGCATTTGTATGAACAAAGTGCCCCAGTGTTATACCCCAGTAAAAGGGGCTTTTGTTTTGTACAAATGTTGTAGCTGTTTAGTTGGATCGAGCCGATGCTTACAACAACCAGTCCCACCTCCTCCCAACATTTCTGGGGCCCCACCCCAGCGCCGGGTGAAAAGTGAACATTGGATCCCAGTACGGGTAAATATGGGGTTACCCATGAAGAGCTAACCATAAAAGTTTTGTACTCCATTGAAATTCATTTCAATTTTTTTTAGAAATTGCATTTCAACTGTGTTACGGGCACAGAAAAGGTAGGATGATACTTTTCAAAGCATCGGTTCGATCCAACTAAACAGCTACAACATTTGTACAAAACAAAAGCCCATTTTAATGGGGAATAAAAATGGGCAATGAGCCAACGTGACGCTGTCAAAGGCTTTGTGACGACACCATTTTTGATTTTGACGTTATGCAGATGTCGAATAAAGGACGTTGCATAGGCATCGATATCACTACCAAAGAACAATATCATCAGCATGCCGCTCTCCGAAATTCCACGATAGGCCGATTCGTAAATAGACCAAAGCGAGGACGCGGCAATTTCAGGCGCGCAAATTTTTTTCCGCCTACTTTTGAAAAATATTTATGACAATTGGCGTAATACTATGGAATGCCGTTTCACATTTATTAGTGAATTATTGATATCAAGAATTAATTTTTGATCTCAAAAATTGATTTTTTTTATATCAAGAATTAATTTTTGATCTCAATAAATCCATATTTTGATATCAAGAATTCATTTTTGCTATCCGTAATTGTATTCTGGATATCTCTAAATGTATTCTTGATCTTAAAAAATTATTTTTAATATCAATAAATATTTAGAGATATCAAGAAATATTTATTGATATCAAAAATGATTTAATGATATCTAAAAATTGATTTGTTGAGATCAAAAATTCAATTCTTGATAGCAAAAATGAAATATTTGAGAGCAAAATATTAATTTTGAGCTGACTAATTGATTTTCTATATATTGATATCAAGAATTTTTTTCAGATATCATTATTTCAGACTGATACATTTTTAATTTGTATTTTGAAATCTGCAAACGATTTTTTGATCTCAAAAACTGATTCTTGATATCAAAACATCAGTCTATTTTTTCAAATAAAAAATTCAGAAATGCACATCTGTAAATAAGTAATGGCTGTCCTTGTATACAGAATCTTTATTTTAATTTTTTACTGTACAAAAAAAGAAGCAATTCTTGAGATCAAAAATTATGTTGTTATTATTGATCTCAATAATTCAGATTTTCATCTCCAAAATTTAATTGACGATTCGCTATATTTTATGTGAATGTGTGTCTCCCGTAAGATTTTTTAGGTTTGTAAAATTGATTTTTTGATCTCAAAAATAAATTTTTGCCATCTAAAATTCAATTGTTGATAGCAAAATATAAATTAATGAGATCTAAATTGATTTATTGATATCTCTAAATATATTTTGATATGAAAAATAAGCATTAAATGTTAAAATGGCATTCCATATAATACATATTCCGAATTACCACATGAGCTAAGAGGGGGGAGGGGGGATTACTTTTACCTAGGGGTGACCTTAACATTGTCACTGTATACTAATATTCTAGACTGATATATTTTCCGAGGTCTATGCAACGTTGCTCTAGCGTAGTCTATACACCGTTGGGAAATAGATGCTGTTGCAACCTCGTTTCCAACCTCTCCTCAACGCTGACTAGACGTCGGATAATCAACGTCTATCCAACGTCGGAAGGTAGACGTTGTATCGACATCCACAATCAACAAAACTCTGACGTTGATCCTAAAGCGGGTGGTACGCCAGAAAAATGGATAGTTTTTTTTCTGAGGTAACCGCAACAAAGAAAAATCGTTTCTCGATGTGGGCACGCCTCAGAAGCAGGTTTTTTGAATAAGGCATTTAAAAAAAACTGTCCTCCCATTCCACGATTCTTGTCGCCTCCTGCCCCCTTCCTTTATTGGGGGGGGGGGGAGGGGGGTTAGGTGGGTGGGTGGGGGTGGAAGGGTTGATAAGTCGAGAAAGCGAATGTAGTGATCTCTTGGTCGTACGAAATCGAACAGATCGTTCCTTGAAAGTGCTCAGTAAAAAAGGGCTCATTTAAAACCGATTATACAAAAAGATAGCTATTTGTGGAATCAGGACTAATGGAATGCAACAGTTTTATGACTGAATAGGGCGGGGTTGGGGGGGGGGGGGGTACTAATAAAGGCCTGCCTCGAGGTGTCATTATTCATAAGTTTGTTTTAACGATCGAGCCATGAGAAAGGGCATCTGGTGTCCGACGAAGTGGGGGAGAGAGAAGAGGAGAGAGAGGGAGGGAGGGAGGGAGGGAGAGATAAAGAGAAAGAGAGAGCGGATAGGGAGATAGAGAGGGGGAGAGAGAAAGAGAGACAGAAGAGAGAGAGAGAGAGAGAGAGAGAGAGAGAGAGAGAGAGAGAGAGAGAGAGAGAGAGAGAGAGAGAGAGAGAGAGAGAGAGAGAGAGAGAGGGCGGTGAAAGAGAACAGGAAGAAAAAAAGTAAGAGTATGGAAGTGGTGGTTGTGTAATGCCGGTAATCAAATGCAGCAAACTGGCACCACTTCATATAATTCATAATACCAGCCCGTTTCTCGCGCGACATGGTACAGCCCAAAAAAAATTATCCTGATCCAATATATCATTTCGTCAGTTTAAGAGCAGCAGGATACGCCTATAGTTTGACGAAAAATGAAAATTTTTAGCATAAAAAAAAGAAAGTGAAAAATTACGCAAAGCAATGAAATCGAGCTAAAAATAGAATTCCCTTTCTACCAGGGCGTATGCATATTTTGACTGTAAGTTACGACTGGATCAAGGAAATAGATCGGATCTCCAAGTGGATTTAGCAAGCTTGGTTATTGTAAATTTTTTATTGCAGATTAAAGGTCGATACTTTGATTGAGCTCTTGGAGGGGTGGGGGGGGGGAAGTGGGAATGGGGGCGTGGGGGGGGGGAGGGGTGTTGCATTGAGTGCTTGTATCGCTGTCAAAGAAAGGAAATAAACCTGTGAAATAAACAAGCGGAAACTGATCAGTAACAATGGGATAAAATTCTGTGAACAACAAATTGAAAGCCAGTTCTGTGATAATGGGAGATCAGCAGAAGGTCGTGAATAAACAGAGCGTATTCTGCCTCTCACTGTTAGTGGCGGCATTGGTCATTCACACCATTTTCTTCCCTCACACCGCCATCTTGGAATTTGAAGTGTTTAATCAACAGCGGAATGAAAACAATGAGGCATCTAAACGCATCACGCACAGAAGAGGATATAAAACGGGCTTTTTGGATTTAATGACGTCAACGAAAGATGATATCCATCTGTTCAACTCTTCCGTTATTCCTTTTCAGAAAGGTAAGGAGGACTTCGTCCATTTTAAAGAAACAACTCCAGTAATACGAGTATCGTCTTTGAATACAAAAGTAGTGCGAGTAAAATGAGTGCCCTATTCGCGTATCGCTGAGCACCATACGTCACTTCCCAGGTAGTTAGAATACCCTGGATATGTGAAGTTAGAATGGCCTGCCCCCCTCCCCCCCCCGCCCCCCCGCGGCGGGGGCACTCAGGTAATGATTACCAAACACGTGTCCATGATTTTTTTTAAAATGAGCTCTAATTGCTTTAACCAAACGCGGTGTACATTTTTGAAAGAATCCCTCCTTATTTGGGGTAATGCGCAGGACTGAATCAAAATTACCCCCTTTTAAACGAAACTGGCAGTTCTTGAGAACTGCGTACGCCTGACCTTAAAGTTATCCCTATTTCTCCGCGTTTTTTTTTTTTTTTTTTTTTTTTGGGGGGGGGGGGTTACATGCGTGGTATGATGCCATGTGCCCCCCTGGGTTCCTGCCAGATTATTTCTAACGCTTGACTAGCAATCATATGTATGTTACCATACATGTGTTACCATACACATGTTACCACATATGCGTTACCATACATGTGTTACTATATGTGTGCTGCCACATGTGTATTACCATGCGTGTGTTAAAGTATGTGCGTTACCATATATGTCTGTTACCACATCTGTGCAACAATATGTGTGTCACCAATAGTGTGTTGCCTTATATTTTGATTGTCAGTTTCGTAAAAAAAGGGCAGGGGTGTCAATTTTAATTCAATACTCGGCATTGATCCAGTAAAATCCACATCTGTCGACAACGCACCCGAGTGTGTGTCCGTCTAGTTTACGTTTTATGCTGGAGGTCACGTGTCAAGCATCGCATTTTCTCATGGATATATAAATTAGTGAACAGAATTTTTTTTTTTCAATGTGACATTTCACGTTTAGGGGGGGGGGGGGGTTGAAATTTACAGTGTGCTCGTGGGGTTAAAAGGGGTAAGTTTCACACTTGGTACTCCGCGTCCAAGGGTCATTTTAAAATTCATGAGCGCGCGTTATGACCAAGTTGTAGGTGTTTGGTTCAACCTCCCTCGCCACCCCCTGTCCCTCACTCCCGAGGTGGCTGCAACGTACTGCAAGTGTCAAATATAAAGTCTCCTGTATCTGTCGAATGTCGTCAGAATGTTTACAATGTCCCATAGACGTTAAATGTAATCTGTGTCATACAGACGTTAAATGTAGTCAGAGTGTCGTGCAGACGTTAAATGTAGTCAGAGTGTCGTGCAGACGTTAAATGTAGTCAAAGTGTCGTGCAGACGTTAAATACAGTCAGAGTGTCGCGCAGATGTTCCTTTTGAAGTGTCTTCGTTTTTCATCTTGTCCCCAATTCAACACATAGAACTCAAATTTTATAAGTGAAAAGAAAATATCACATTTTTAGTGCACATTTTTTTCATTCCTCTACCTCTACAAAATACACATTTTGCCCAGTATCGATACGATATCGCCGAATGTTTTGTTTGTGTATATGCAACACATCAGTGTAGAGAGACCTGTAAAAGATCAACAGGCCAATTGTACGAGGCAAAGAATATTCAAACCGAACAACGCATCGTGATTGGTTAAATTAGAAATTGGTCTTTTTGCTGCAGAAGCTTATCATGGCTTAAAGTAAAATGTCATTGTGAATTGTTTGGCTTCCAGTTTGTAAAGAAACGTGGAATAACGACTGCAAAGGCTGTTTTCACATTGAAAGAAAACACATTCTCAATTTTGCGAATTACGATGTGATGTTCAGTTTCGTGTTTCTCTCCTCGTATTCCCATACGAAAACGGTAACATTTTTTTGTTATTTTGAAGCCCTAGCACCAGAACCGAGTTATTGTTGTTTGTACAGGGCTGAGGAATCCGTGTTTTCTGGCGGATGGGGACAAATTCCTAGAGCGAGAGTATGACGAGTCTGGCATGGCTGACCGCTTACAATGCCTGCCTTTCTTCTTTGTTTTAGGTAATTATTCACTCTATTATACACAAGGTTTTTTTTTCTTGAGTTGTTTCTAAATTTTAGAACGTAAGTAATTTAAGTCTTTTCTTTGCGCTGATGAGATTTAAAACTCAGCTGATGACGTCACTTGTCTGGTTATATCCACATGGGTACGGTTCCCCAGTCTGTATGTGTAATTGACTGTTAGCCCAAGACATCTTTCAGGCCTTAATCTTCTTGACGTTCGATGAGATTGCCTTCACATTCAACTTAAATGTTTTCTTATGAACCATATTTGAGGCTATTCCTCTTTTTAAATATCTCTCAAAATTAGAGGAATATTTTAGTTTTGTAAAAAAAGAAATTACTGGCAATTTTCGGCTAATCACACAATATCCCTCTGCAGTTTAATTGATTTAGTTGCTTTAGGTTCCTTCTACTGCATAGACGTTGCATAGACGTCTTTGTTCTGTACGTCGGATCAGCGTCAAGATTTGGTTGTATATCATATTCAAAACAACGTCTTTCCCCTGACGTTGGATAGACCCCCCCCCCCCCCCTCGGATTCGACAATAGCTGGACATTGGGAGAATAACGTTATATAGACGTCGGGAAAGTACCTCCCCCCCCCCCCCCCAGTCCCTCCTCCCCCCTCCCCCTCGCTCCACTCTCCTCCGGACCAAAGTTGGCCGTTGATCTCAACGACAAAACGACCAATTACAAATTTGCTTTTTTTCATAAGCCTTGTATTTTTAATGGGCGTCACGACCTCAAACAGACCATTGAATAGAGCTCGCTGTGATTACTGGATGAGAATACCGATCCATAGCAACATCAGCCATCCCAATGAACGTTAATTACTGTTTTCAATTATAGCCACTTATTTGCACCAGGAGAAAAGCGGCAACAATTTACGCTCCATTGAATACTCCGCGGAAACAGGTTCAGCAGTATTATCTTTTCCCCATCGTGATATTGCACCCTTATGGGTGGGGGGGGGGGGGAGTCTAGAACAATACCCGACTGTAAATACAAAACCGGCATCGAGGTTTTTGACCGTTATATTCAGACATATTGAAGAGACTAATGGATAATGCCTTAATGCAGATATAAATAAAAACAGGAGTAAAACTAGGCATTATTTTTTTTTCTAAGCAACCTCTTGCACTTACGAAATAATATTATTGTTTTCCGCCTGTCCCAAATTTTGAAGCCGAAGAGTCGGGCCGGTTACTGGCTAGAAGTAGTAGGGAAATGGTGATTCTGGAACAGGAAGTGACGTCATAATAGTTACAGTGGTCAAGAAAAATTGACATAGCAAATCAGCAAAGGGAGTGGTTTTCAAACTTCCTTCTCAAATTCATCTACGTAAATCAGTTCTGAAGTTACTAAGCAATCAGTTTTGAATTTACTACGCAATAAGTTGTGAATTTATTAAGCAATCAGCTTTGAACTTACTAAGCAATCCGTTTTGAACTTAGCAAGCAGTTACTTTTGAACTTACCAAGCAATCAGTTTTGAACTTACTAAGCAATCAGCTTTGAATTAACTAAGCAATCACTTTTGAACCTGCTGATCAGCCTTTAAACAATAGATTTGAGATGGCATTGGGACATTCAAATGATTTATAGAAAAGTATTCTATCTCTAAGAAAACAGTTGCAGAAAATAACATCCTATTTATATAAAAAGGGCACGTTTTTTTTCAAGAACAGTCCATTCGGTTTGTTTAAGCTCTCCCGCCGTTTACTGCCACCCGTGGACGTTGTTATAAAACAGCTGACCTCTCGAGAGATCTATCTGTTATACAAACACAGAGAGACAGATCTTTGAAAAAAAATAGTGTCCCTCTTTGGGTACTATTTTCACGGTATCCGGAATGGAGGTTGTTCTTGGACAACAACGGACCAAAGACGGAAGGTGCACTGTGTATTTAAAATCAGGATATTTGTTTGAACAAAAATAGTGAATGTATACAAAGAGGTGAATTTTTTTTTATCTTTTGTAGGGTACACAAAAAGTGGTTCATCCGAGTTCTACGTAAGATTACTTCAAAATGTTAAGATCGGAAAGCCGCGTGAAAAAGAGCCGCATTTCTGGGACAACAACATGAACAGACCACAAAATACCATCAAGAAATATATCAGAAGTTTCAACACTATCAGTTTAAGAAACGATTCCGAGTTGATATTTGGCGATTTTACACCTCGCTCCATCTGGCATAGCGACGAGTTTGACCTTGAGAATAATTTAACCTTGCCTGAAAGGGTACACAGCCTCCTGCCGAACAGCAGGTTTATTATCATCATGCGGAATCCAACGGATAGGTTATTTTCAGATTATAAATTCTACTACCATCCCTCTAAGCGAAGCGATAAGTCTAACAAGATGTTTCACGAAAAGGTAGTAGGTGCCATAAAGTGGCTCGAGAACTGTCGTAAAATGTATTCATTGCATCAATGTACGTACGGGCATCATTTTAACAGATCGATTCTACCGGCTCTTGATATTGTGAAGTGTGATAATAGAAAGCACACACCGGCCAATAAAAGACGACGCATATCGTCCATGCACATCGATCCCAACGTATCCAGAAACGAAATGGGTATACGCAAGACCTATCCCGGGTTGGTAAGATGTGACTTCATGTTTAATTGGAGGTCAAATGCGGCGGATAGACTCCGTATTGGACTCTACCACGTCCATATCGAGGAATGGTTGAAATGGTTCAAGAGGGAACAAATGCTGTTTTTGACGTTTGACGAGTACGTCACGGAGCCGCACGAGACTGTCGCAAAGGCGTTGTCGTTTCTAGGGATCACTGACCATACCATGGTAACGAGACCCCTGGTCAGAAATAAGTCCCGTGGTCAATTGAGAATGCTTACTAAGACGAAGAAACTGTTGGATGATTTCTACCAGCCGTTCAACGACAAACTTGCTGATCTTTTGAATGATCAAAGATTTTCTTGGAAATAAGTTACTGTGTTTTGTTTAGTAAATTCGCCTTCTTATTCTTTTTTTTTTTTTTTTTTTTTGGTGATTGACATACACGTGTTTAATACAAGGATGCTAAAATTGCTTTATGACACGCTTTAGAACTCCTATTCCTGAAAAGGGAGAGATTTGAAAAAAAAACACTAAATATATAAATAAATGAAGAAATAAATAAATAATAATCACGGAAGAGTTTCATGTGTATTCCTTTCAGAGCATGGCCAATGTTTGTTTTCGTAGGCAGTGGAAATATTCGGTCTAGTTAATACTGACACCATGGAGCACAACAATATATATTTTCCTGTTGTTTCCGGGAAATCGACAGTAGCCTAAAACAATCCCAAAAAATTCAATGTGGCCAGTAAAAAAAGTTTAAAAAAATTAAAAAGTTAAAAAAAATCACATACAAGCTAAACAATATAATTCTCTTGTGCTGTGTAAAAGTCATTGAAGGCCCAAGCAAATAAAAACAACAAAAAAACCCCAGAAAATCCAATGCTAAAAACTATTAATTAGAATAGTGATTTTCTGTCATTCGTATAATAAAAGTGACTCTCCACTCTGAAACCTATCCATATTTGTTTGAACGGATGCATAGCGGCATCTGACGCCAAATAGGGACGTGTTAGTGAGCGGTTTGGGGTCTTACATTTTTGACACAAGTGAAGGAGGAAAAGAGGGGGCGGGGGAGGGGAAGGGAGGGGAAGGGATGGCTGATATATATATGCTCTACAAATATCACTGTCGCGTGTGCCGTTTCTGGTGTCCAAGAACCTATCAGATGCACCTGTATTTTCATAGCTCATAGTTTGGATAACATTCAATGGACAGTCTTTTGTTCAGGTTTAAACTGCAGTGTATTAATGAAAATTAATACAGTCTAACAGCAAAGGATGACGTCATCAACAGCGGTTTATATTTTGTTACATTTTTCGAGTTAAAACTGCGTTGATGTTTCAGTTTTCAAATTTGACAAGAGCAGGTGAAACCACTCGTCAAAATCTCTTCTAGTCGTATGAGATGAATTAAGTGGAGGACTGTATTTCACAAAGAGTGCAGCATTGTTGTTAACATTTGACAAGTCTTTGACTTGGTCAAGGCTTATATGAATTTGTGCGGGCAGCCGTTGGGCTATTTTTTTGTCTTGACAATAAAATTCATTGTCTTGTCTCAGCTTCTTCTCTGACACTACAGGCCCTAGGACCACAAAATTTTGTACTGTAGAACTTGATCTGAGGGTGCGCATTCCGCATTTTTCGTCTACGACTTCGTTTTCATGCTTAAAACGCCATGCGAACACAGCTGATTTTAGAATAAATAGAGCGCATTTAAAAGCAAAGTAACGGTTGAGCAAAACAGCACAGCTCATGGGCGTTACGCGAGCTCTGCCTGTATAGAGAAAAAGTGCTGGTCCTTTCAATCAATAAAGCCGTTGAGCCAACATTACCAAACAGATGAATCTTATAAGCTACATACTCGCTGAGCCATATGCTCTTTACTTAATTGTATTACAGAATATGCGGCTTGGAAAAAAGACTTAAAATAATAAATCGTTCAAAGAAATATATTTAACTTTTAATGTTTGTCAAGTGTTAAAGATTTCGCTTGCGAAATACGGTTCCAGTTAGAATCCTGCCTTTGCGGTAAGAAAATAGGAATGTTTGTGAGATTTCCGTGCTGGGAAATGTATCTCGACGTTCCAGGGTGTGGGGGGGGGGGGCGAATTAGGACGGTTTGTATATAATGATTGGTTGAGGGCTGCTCACAACAACACAGTCCGGCATTGGCGATAAGGAGAACTGCGGTACTACAGTGAGATGCCAATCCAATCGTTTTACTGGGACAGTTGAGGGTTTGTGACGTTAAGCTTACGCTCGAAGTCAGAGCCGAATCCAGCAGAGTAGGTGCACCATTAAAGCTGTATGCAATTGCAGGAGCCTGGCGGGTGAGGTCGAGTGGGAAGGGGGGGGGGGATCCAAAGGACTGACCCCAAAAGTCAAAGACGAGCGTTGGGTGGAGGCGCTAGAAAGGTCAGAATCGAGCTTGGATTGAGGACTGATCTTTCACAGTGTCTTCAGTAGTTGAGAAATGGGTGTTCTGGATCAATCAATCATCGTGACGTCATCAATAACGTGACGTCATCAAGCCAGGCCCTCTAATACCGTCTGTCTATCATCTGACCCCCTAGTACAAACTATGTCAGACCCCCAGGACATACTATGTCAGACCCGCCCCCCCCCCCCCGTCGAGCCCTAACAATAACCCTAACCCTAATCCTAACACACACACACAGGAAGGAAGAGAGAGAGAGAGAGAGAGAGAGAGAGAGAGAGAGAGAGAGAGAGAGAGAGAGAGAGAGAGAGAGAGACGCATGCATGAGGTTCTGCCAACACGATTTTGTTTAAAAACTATATATAATATAATAATAACAATAATATATATATATATAATATAAACGATATTCTGATGGAGCTATAAGCTTATAGAATAAATAGTTCACGATAAAGCTAATAAATTTTAATGTTACATGAGTTAACTAATAAATTAAGGAATCCGTTAGATACTTAGAAGTTCATTATATCACTCTTTGACCTCTAAGTCAGCCTTTCTTGCGCATCATTAGGATTCTTTTATTAAGGGAGATAAGTAATAATTTAAGGAATTCATTCGATATTTATCAGCTCATTGAATCAGTCTGTGGGCCTCTAGGCAGCCTTTCTTTGGTACCAAAATATTTTGAGTAACCAACCTAGTTTTCACACAAGTCAGAAAAGAAGAACAAAAAAGCAAATCAGATTTCACAGGTACCTTATCAGCGTCTAGGAATAGTGTCCAGGGAGAGAGCTGAGAAATGAAAGAATACTGCGGATATTTATGTATTTATTGCATAAGTATGTGGACCTTTATGCAAGCTTTCTTTGGTAGTGGAAATTGTTCGTGTGTCCTAAGAAGCGTTCACGAAACTGAGAAAAAATCAAAGGGAGCTTATGGATGGTAGCCGTTTAAAAATGAAGTTTATTAGCCTCTAGGGACACTATTAAGTCAGATGACTAATAAATTTAGGACTTCGTTAGATATTTTAAGTTCATTAAGTTCAGACTCTTTCATTTTACTTAGTTCGCACAAAGCTGCGAAAAGCACATACACAGAGAGAGAGAGAGAGAGAGAGAGAGAGAGAGAGGGGGAGAGAGAGAGAGAGAGAGAGAGAGAGAGAGAGAGAGAGAGAGAGAGAGAGAGAGAGAGAGAGAGAGGGAGGGAGGGAAGGAGAGAAAGTGGGATGTATGAGGCTTCTGAAAACCTGACATAAGCTTTGCTTAAAAGCTGTTTATAAACGGTGTTCTGATGGTGCTATAAGCTTATAGAACAATAATTGTAAGATAAAGCTAATAAATTTTAAGTACAAATGCGTAAGATTTTAAGTTTTTTGGAGAGCTGCAGGAAGTAACCCATAACATCCCTTCTTGTTTTGCATAACACATATAAGCAATACAGTGTATAAAAGTGAAGTAAGATAGCGTTTGAAAATGGCATCCATTAACTTCTAGGAGCAATATTAAAGGAGACAACTAATAAATTAAGGAATCCGTTAGATATTGCTCAGTTCATTGCCTCATTTTATGTGCCTGTAAGCAGCCAGTCCTTGGTATCAAAATGTTTGCACAGCCAACGTAGTTTTCACAAAAAAAATAAAGAAAAATTCTGAGTTCGAAATTGCCTCACTCCACTTGCCTTACTCCCTGACCGCTCTAGTTTTATAGCAATCGGTGTATAAACATCTTAAGTAGCTTATCCCCAGCAAACATTAAGACGTTAGAATGACGTCGGGTCGGCGTCGTGACCTGACGTTTCCGGCGTCGCACTGACGTGGCAGTTTTGGTTGTATATGAAATGGAACTGACGTCGGGTTTTCAACGTCAGAATGACGTCGGTTTCCGATCTGAAACTGACGTCGGGTTTACCACCTTGAAACGACCAGTATTAGACAGGTCTTACAAAAATAGTCTAGAGTTGTATAATTAATAGGTAATTAATAGGTAATTAAACATTCAACTGCTGTTGTGAAATATATACGAAAGCATTTTCCATGAAAATTTTTACAACATAGGAAGAAAAATACCGACGTGCCATCAAAATTGTAAAATTTTCATGTAAAAATTACGTTTTTTCTTCCTCTTTTTATAAATTACTTCCATTTCCGGTGAGCAATAATAAAAGTTCATCGTCTTTTGGTCGTTTTTGCAACGTCGGAATGACGTCAGAAAACCGACGTTTCCTCGACGTCGGAATAAAGTCGGGTTTTGGGGAAATAGGTCGGGACGTAATTCTACCCATTTTACAACCATATTTTATTCAGAATATGGCTGTGAAGTGGTTGCGACCAAAATCCAACCTTTTTTCAACCAAAAAAGACGTCGGTTGTTTGCTGGGTTTGTATTTCTAATTTATACAAAGACTTAATTCTGCCTTTTAAAGTACTTCAACGTAACACGACACAAACACAGCGTTTTAATTCCACTGTTATATTCCAACCACAAACACTTGTTTTTTTGTTGAACACCAGGGTGCAGATACTGCTGTAAGTATGACTTTTCAAACAACGCTTCATATATACGGCTATTACACAGGGCATGTCAGAAAGAGATCAATAAGTTCTCTTATATCGCCATCCGCTACTTGTCTTTTATACCAAGAAGTCAACATATGTTACGCTTTAATAGAAACTGAATGGTTGTTGACTAATGTTATTAAATACACAGCTTGATCAGTAATGTTGAAAGTATACTTAATTATCGCCAATATTTTCAGTCACTGCCAACCCTTAAAACACGTGTTTCTAGTTAACAGCAAAAATAGAAACAAAGAAATCATTATTAAAAATATGTTCAAAGAGTTGTTTGCAATAAATTAGGTTTCGTCCTTGATGTTGCGTGCTCGCCTCATGTACTTGTAGCTTGTACTTTTCTCTCAATTTAAGTACATGTATTTTATGCAGTCACAGCACAGGACTATTATTTATATATAGAAAAGCTACAAGTGTTGCACAGTTTTATGTAAAAATGTTAGAGGAATATCAGCAAGATGTGTTGTACCTTCACATGTTTATCAGAGCATATACTCGTTATGTACCTAATTTATCTCCATTTGCAATTAAAGTGGAAACATGGCTGAGAGCAAGCAACATCAAATATGAGGTTTGTCATTTTATAAGAACAAGTTACATAAAAATTAATGTACATACAACAAATAATTAAACATTAGAATAGTAAAAATAATAATAAAAATTATTGATGCTCCAGCCAATATTTACTTTCAAAATTTGCACAAAATTTTGGTATGTTCAGCGGTGGTAAAACAGCATTTATTTTTATATAAACTACTTCTTTATTTCATATGAAGAGTACAGCTTTTATGTATTTTTCCTTAAATGCAAATGTTCCTTTAAATTGTCCTGAAGTGAAACGAGATCAGAGACCTTGATGCACGGGAGCACTGAATACTAAAATGAGCCGAACTTATGATATGTTTACGGCTTTCGGCACAATGTGTCACACCTCTACTGCACACAGAGAAATTGCATGTGTTGTCTGTACTGTAAAATATTCTTTGCATTTATATAAATGATAAAATCTTTAGGACATTGTATTTAGTCCATGTTGTAAATATTAGTAGAACCATGATTTATGTTTGCATTTGTTAAGACAATAAGATAGTTTTCTGAATTTATACAGGTTGTTGAAAATCCCTCAGACAAGTTATCAAAGTCGATGGGATTTATACCATACCTGATATACAATGGACAAGAAATTTCAGACAGCACCAGTATTATAGAGTTCATAGCCAAACTGAAAGGCCTCGCAATAGATGATGGACTTAGTAACGAACAGAAAGCCGTTTCAAGAGGCTTTATTCGAATGATAGATGAGGGATTCTTTTGGTAAGTTATAAACTTCCTGACATTTACGAGAAGCCTTATTTATTTTTCATCGGTTCGAGTAAGGAATGTTAAAAAAGCATTGGTTGTAAACAACAAATCAACCTTGTTTATACATAAGCAAACGTCCGATCATAAATAAGCCCAGAGACAAGGCACAGAAATTAGTTTCACAGTTCTTATTGTCTCAAGGGTGTCCTGGATTTTGGCCTCGTAAGAGCCATAAGAGAAATGTAAAGAAAGCTACACAATTTTTTAAAAGTACGCTACACAATTTTGCACCTTTTTGTAAAGTTTTGGAAGGTTTTGACTTTAATTTGTAATCTTAAATTCTGTGTTGCGTCTGTTTATGCATGTTGCATTGTACCGTACGTCTGTGCATTTCTTATTTGGATCATTCATTGACAAGCTTGTGCAGACATCCTGACGCCAGTATAAGTGGAATACATTTCAATATATTTTTTGTAATACCTAATTGGTCGTATAACAATGATAAGATATGATAAAATGCCACGATCAGGCCTGTGTTCAAGGCGCTCATGCACGGGCTTAGCCGGACCCGTGGGCCAGCCTCACGGGCCGGGCCAAAAGGGGTCGGAACGGGCCAGAGAGCTTTCAGTTTAAGTGTAACTTAACTTAGCTTTGATAAGTCTTGTAAGTGTTGATAACGCAAAGGAAAGACACATTTAACCAACAATTTAGTGTCACACAATTACTATTGAAGAGTTTCTTTCATCTCCTTGGTTTAAAACCTATACTTCTTTAGTAAAAGCCTGTGGTCTTCATATTTGTGGAATCCAGGAAAGTGACCATCAGAAACCAGTAAGTTAAATTTGGACATCTTTGAGAGTGTGACTTTCATGTATTACAGTAAACTGATTCTACCTGTAAAATACAAAGATTCCATTGCATTCAGGTATTTTTGCTCTTGGAAATAAAATGCTAGCATTTCAAAGATAAAGTAAAATAGAAAGAAACCTGAATCCATACTGAGAAAATACAAAATGCACGACTTTAATTTGTGAACATATGGAAACCTTAATATCGTAATGCATACAAAAGTTAACTTCTGTGATTCATAATAAAATCGTATTTCTTCGCCTTGCCCGGCCTGACCCATCCCGTATTTTGACTTTTTGGCCCCGTGGCCCGGCCCGGCTCGTGGATTTCCAAGGGCCGGCAAGCCAGCGGGCCACGGAACACAGATCTAGCCACGACGTTTTTTTGACTCTGGATTGATATCGTTTTGACCGAATTGAAGCTAGACTAATGAAGAGTAAACAGAAAAAACAATATAAATAACAAAATATAGATAATTACATTAAGAGATAAATTACTGCAATACTAATAAATGATAAAAAAGATAAAGTTAATGCATACAGCTTTTGCAGGACGTATGTCTTACACCGATATTACTATGATCCAGAAACGTTCGTAAAATATTTCCAAAAGCGGCATGGCATGACTAAAGAAGTACTTGGAAAACACGTAGGTTGCATTACTATTTAAAATACTCTCAAATTTTTATTTAACTCCTCTAACAACTAAGAAGGTGTAATTTATGTTTTGTGTCCAGTAACGTTGATTCCTTTCTAATTATTTTATGAATTGACCATTTGGTGGTTTCTTACTGTTAATCCAACTTGTTGCGACTGAGACAAATAAACTACTAGAATGCAGGGTTGGTTTTTTAAAGAATGCTTTACTTACAAAACTAACAGGCAGATTTGAATTGTTCATATATTTTATGCCGTATTATATATACTTGTTTAAATCTAAAACTACCTATGTCCTAACCAATTACCATGACTTTATTATTCATCATGTTACACAGTAATAAAACAATATGAGTGTAAATACTGGTTTGCGTCACGAGTCCGTTTTGCAGCTGAAACAACAAAGGCATAGGCTGTAGCAATCCGTTTATTCACATAAACACTGTTTTAGTTTTATTGCATCACTAATTGCAAGATCGCCATATCGAACATTGTTTACGAAACAATCGTAGAATAACGGCATATCAAAATGGTTACGAACAATGTTTATGAATGAACCAGGTTTACGCTGTGACGTTTTATGGATAAAACGTGTTTATGACTGGAGCTAGATTCGGTAAAAACTCTGCTTCGAACCCAGCTCTGTACTTAACTCAAAGACAGCCCCAAAATGGGATAAATGTATATATGTACAGTGTATGTATTCTATTCTAATTTAATTCCTAATATCTAGTTTAAGGACAGAGCCGAAGGTCATGGGGTTGGTCGCAGGTCTGTAGAGGAAATAAATGACATTGCAGAGAAGGATATTCAAGCGCTGTCGGATTACTTAGGAGACAAACAGTTTTTGCATGGTGATAAAATATCAATGGTTAGTTTGAGATCAGATGAGATGATGTTGCTTATCAGTAATATCAATAATAAATAATTAGTTCAATTTAAAGCAGCTATGTATATATTTTGTTGAGAAATGTTATTGCATTTAAAGTGTAATGCCGACTAAACGTTTTTGTATGAACCTAAAACTTAGAAAACAATTTAAATTATCTATGAAATTAAATGTGATTTTTATCTTACAAATCGCTCTAATGTTAATGCGCATTTAAAACTATAGCAAGTTCATTTTTATAATGATAGATTTTGGGAAGAGGAGATAGAAAGCCAGATAGAGAAAGAAGAGAGTGGCGTTGGGATATAACTTTTAAAAGCCGTTAAACTCTTGAATACACAAATTCATTTGGCTTACATTACACATCTGGATATGCCATGAACAACAATAATGTTACATGTGTACATAATTCTACTTTGTCAACGGCCTACTCTTTCAGGTTGATTGTACGGTGTTCGGCCATCTCTGCCAAATCGTCTACGTACCGTTCCCTTATCCACAAATGGCTTACATCACAACGCAGTGTAGAAATCTTCTGCCTTATCTGGATAGAATAAGGGACTTCTGTTGGCCAGATTGGGACAAAATAGTTAAAAGTGAACCGTTTGACGGATAATAAGCAGCCAACAAATGATGTGGGTTATTGGCCTGGCGTTTTGACTGATAGATACCAAACGCACAAATAAAAACTACAAACAAACAAAACCTAAGACATCTGTAAAACTCTGCGATAGATGTTTTAAATCTTGTTTGTGAAATCGTTTTATTAAGAACAATGCCTGTAGTATACGCTTTTTTATAAAAGAGTACCTAATGTACTATCATTACCTTGGGGGTTTTAACGAGTCACATATTTTATTATACAGTAACATTATAAGGGTATAATCTTAAGTGCGTCATTATTTATACATTCCACATTTCGTTTCTGTGTAAAATTGACGTTTTCCTAAAAATCCTTAGCAATTAACATCTAGTAAACATGCTTGAAGCATTGATTTTATTCCATAAAGACGCTGACGGAACACGTTTTTATCATTTCTTCTCTACTGATCCAGGCCCACATTTTAGCATAGCAAATAAGTAGTTTGAAATAGTAAAGCACACAGCGCTTCAAAGACGGAATACATGACAAGCGTATTTTACAGTTGAAAGCTCGAAGCCGTGGGCTGAATGCTTTACGGTGAAAAACGCCATGAAGTATGTTTTACTTTTAATACGATACATTTCCGTATCACACTCTGCACCACATTGAAATCCACACCTTAGTGTGATATAGCTGAAAGCGCGAAGCCGTGGGCTGAATGCTTTACGGTGAAAAACGTCATGAGGTATGTTTTACTTTTAATACAATACATTTCCGTATCACACTCTGCACCACATTGAAATCCACACCTTAGTGTGATATAGCTGAAAGCGCTAAGCACAAGTTCCTGTGAAGTTTGTTGCCTGAAATTTTTGCAGTGCTGCGACAGATTCAGAAAACATAATATACAAGTTTTTTTCCAACGTTGACATAAACTTGGAAAAATACTTGTAACGTCAAAGAAGAATAAAAAGAGGGGTAATTTGAGGTCTTCGATTCACTCATTCCAAACTAACATTGTAGCTAAATTATATCTTGAATAGATATTAAAATATGGAAAAGTAGCATAGTCGGACTAGGATCGCTAAAAATAGGTACTTGTCTAGTCGGGCAAATACTGATTAAATTGCACCGGTCTGATCCAAATATTTACTGGTCTCCGTCCAGCGGACCTGTGCTTATTTAAAACTGTATTTTGTGTATGCCACTCAAACCCACTGAAAAAAAGTTTTGCAGAAGAAACGGCATCTTGATCATATTTAAAGTTGAAAGCTTAGAATACGAGTGTAGTAAAGAGCAACAGCGTTCGGTATTATACTAGTAAATTGATGACCAGTCTGTCATAATTACAATATTAGCTCTACATAAAGACTTATATTTACTCAAGTTTATCTACGTAACTTAACATTGCAAACCTGGGCTCGGTCCGAAGCTGGCCTAATCCGGCCTGAGGGTAACAGTACCACGACACAGATATAAGATGTCGGTTCTTTTGGTTTTGGTTCTATCGGCGCAATGTTTAGTACACTGATTAGAAAGTTAAATGACATATCAAACATTACAAAAATTTGGTGATCTAGCAGATACGGAAGAAATGGTTAGAAATTATAGAACAATGGTTAGAAATTATATAACAAGAAAAGTCACAAAAGTGCTTAACACTTGTCGTTAATTGCAATAATTGTAAAGAACCATGGAAATACGACTAATCCTATATACGACTACTTTCGAAGTTTCATGGGTGATCTTAACTGCAGGGTTCAACTGTGTTTCTGTAGCCAAAGGGACAAAAACTAGCACAAAAAAGCTTTATAGTGTACCGGACTTGCTGTTAGTTTTTTAGTTAGTACACTTAACTTTTAAATGGCCTCTAAATTTAAGACATGTGTTAAAGTCAGGTGATCCCTTGTGTTTGGTTTGGGACACGTGTTCTGATCAGCAGACCATATCCCACTTGATTTGTTGGTGAATTATCGGTATTTTGGCATTAATTTTGTGGCAATATGTTCAAATATTTTGTAATTGTTTTACGGTTCTTCCTTTAATCCTTTTTTCCAGGTTTTGTAGGTGGTCGGGATTATTTTTTTTTGGAACCATCATCCTCCACACGCACCCCCAGCTATTTACTGTAGGTCCGACTATAAACACAACTCTAACCCAAGGCAGCGGTAACGATCTCTACCCTAAATGTAGTTATAGCCATGATAGACTACCTTGTCTTTGCACATTCCCATCGGACAAATAGCACTCGGAAGGCATTCTTCCTAACTGCGCATCAGACGACGAACGTCGGTGGGAGAAGGGGGAGGGCATTTCGGTGCCCAAAATGGTGAGCTGCTTCTCATAACACAGGATATCAGATGACCCACTATAATAGCGAAAAATGCTTCTGCATACAATGCTAATCGACACAAAATAGCTCCTACTTATAGAACACCTTGACAACCTAATCAAGTATGCCGCGAAAAAAAATCAGTAGCTAAACCTGCTAAGACCTATAATACGACAATAGCATACCATGACCTCGTAGATAACGACTCCATGATGCATCACAACTGACACTGGCCCCTGACTGAGTGGCATTTTACGTAACAGCCGTAGATGAGAAACGCACAAAAAGTAGCAATTGACCGACAGTAATGCTGTTACTGTTTTGAAGCTTTCTAAAGAATGCATGAATTCGAGAATCTTCTGGAAAACGCTGAAATCCCAAGCGTAGTTAACACGTATGCTTACATAAGAAAAGAGCCAAAAATGGGGAGACGGGGTGAAGGGTGTTGACATGACACTTTCTTGATTTGCTATACGAGTTTAATGATGTTTAGCAAAACCGTGCGACTTATCCGAGGAATAACTACACCAAATTTAAAGTCGATCCTACTTTCCGATGTCGAGATATTTTGCTTAACAACAGATAATTTTTTACTGTTTTCAAAAGTTGTCAAAAGTTGAAACAGTCGTTCAAATGAACCAAGGAATGTCCATATAAAATTTTAAGTCGACATGACTTTCCGTTATCGAGATATTATGCATACAATATCTGGTTCAAAATATACACATTTTACGCGAAGACGTCATACGCCGCATTCGTTCGTTCTACTCGTGAAAAATATTTAAAGTTTCTTTCGGACCCACCAAACAATAATCCCACCAAGTTTTAGCTTTCTCCTATGTTTAGCAGCTGAGAAATTTCGCACACAAGATTTTACGTAATAACGTCATAAACCTGCCCTAATCATGTGACATGTATAAAAAATTGAAAGAAAAGTCCGACTCACCTAAGGAATATCCATGTAAAATTTAAAGTCGATAGGACTTTTCGTTATTGAGATATTTTGCACACAAGACCTTGTTTATAATATATACATATTTTACGTGATGATGTCATACGCCGAATTCGTTCGTTCTACTCGCAAAAAAATCTACAGAGTCTTTCGGACCGACCAAGCAACAATCCCACCAAGTTTCAACTTTCACCGATGTTCAGCGGCTGAGAACTTTCGCACACAAGATCTTCACGTAATGAAGTCATACGCCTGACTTAATCAGGTGACATGCATCAAAAGTTGATTGAACGGTCCGACTTAACCAAGGAATAAATCGTTCAAGTTTGAAATCGATCCGACTTTTCGTTCTTGAGATATCTTGCACACAACACTTTGTCCACACCAGACTGATACACGCACACACACACACACATACACACACACAGAACGTACAAACACTATATGTCTCCCCTTGGTCGGAGAGACATAATTAGGACCTAGATGGAGGGCTAAGTCCATTTGGGGAGCCAACCGGTCAGAGGGCAGCACAATGGCCTCCAAGATACCCCCCGACCAAACCAGGGCGACCCAGGAACGCGCCCAACGGCTCAGGTACGCGCTAGACTCAGCTACGCGCTCGACGACACAGTAACATGCTGGATATGATACAGGAACGGGCTGGACGGTACACGAACGTACGGAACGCTCAGGTCACAGCACAGGGAAGCCTCGATGGATGCGGTATTTTCCATGGACTGTTGTAGTGACATCGTCAAGAAGTGACTGATATTTTTTCCTTGTTTAACAATTCTACTAAAATACTGCAGAAAAAATTGAGAGTCTAACAAGCATATGGTCCTAATTTAAAATGAAAGCATCCCCGCCCCTGTCCAATATTTATAAACACTGTCTTTTGAGAAAACCCGGATTCACAGCCCCCTCCATTTGGAACAATTGCGGTAAAATTGTGTGGAAAAAATACAATTTATGGGTTTTATTTTTGAAAATGAGAAATTGGTGCAAGCAATCTCACCCCTCCTCCGCCTCCCCGTCGTGTATAAGTCTCCCAATTGGCGTTAACTAGATAGATAATTGTAAAAACAATATATTGGTCATTTTTTTAGCCAGAATGAAGGCTTCCAGTACTTTTGTTAAATTCATGTACCTATCGTTTGAAAAAAATTGGATGCTTTTTATCGATTGTTTAAAAAGAAAACAAGGTCTCAATTGAAAGGTTCTCCCCCATACCAAAACACTTATGCCGGCAAGTTACGCAACTTAAGTTAATGTGAAAGCTTTGCATGTGGTAAAAAACCATCTATTTTCTCACTGCACGATTTCTCAAACATTACGGCATATTTTGGCTTACAATTTAGCTAAAATAAAATCCCGTTTAAAGTAACCGCAAATAGAATCCTTTATCACCTGTTTGTCGGCACAAAAACTGTGCTACATGTATTCCATCTTTAAATTACGATTTTAGCGTTGTTATTTTAAATATTTAAATATAATTCATCAGTTTTGGACATATATATCATTTGTTTTTTCTCACTTTTACGTCACAAAAACATTTTTTTCAAGCAATTTACTTCATCTGCTTTTCATGTCCAGTCTTTTTATATGATTTTACAGTGTGAATTTAAGAGGTTGTACCTGAACTTTCAGGTTTTCACATGCGGTACCAGTTTGTACAGTGCTTTTTGCTTTGTTCTTCAGTTTAGCTTTAACCTGCAAGGCTTCTGTTATGGCTTCAAAGGCTGGTTTTGGATTTATTCAATGCATGATAGCTTATGCATGGAATGTGGAATGATTTTACACTTATAATATTAATGTTTAATAAAATATGTGATTCGTTAAAGCCCTCAAAGTAATGATAGAACATTAGGTATTGTTTTATAAAATAGGATATACTACAGGTATTTTCCTTATTAAAACGATTTCATCAACAAGATCCAAAACATTTATCTCAGAGTTTTTTAGATGTATTAGGTTTTGTTTGCTAGTAGTTTTTATTTGTGCGTTTGGTATCTGTTAGTCAAAACGCCAGACCAATAACCCACATCATTTATTTGCTGCTTATTATCCGTCAAACGGTTCACTTTTAACAATTTTGTCCCAATCTGGCCAACAGAAGTTCCTTATTCTATCCAGATAAGGCAGAAGATTTCTACACTGCGTTGTGATGTAAGCCATTTGTGGATAAGGGAACGGCACGTAGTCGATTTGGCAGAGATGGCCGAACACCGTACAATCAATCTGAAAGGGTACGTCGTTGACAAAGTAGAATTATGTACACATGTAGCATTATTGTTGTTCATTGCATATCCAGATGTGTAATGTAAGCCAAATGAATTTGTGTATTCAGAGTTTAATGGCTTTTAAAAGTTATATTCCAACGCTACTCTCTTCTTTCTCTATCTGGCTTTATATCCCTTCTTCCCAAAATCTATCATGATAAAATGAACTTGTTATAGTTTTAAATGTGCATAAAGCATTAAAGAACAGCGCGTTGCAAGATACAAATCAGATTTAAATTGTTTTCTAAGTTTTAGGTTAATACAAAAACGTATAGTCGGTATTACACTTTAAATGCAATAATATTAATCAACAAAATATGTACGTAGTTGCTTTAAAATAAATTAATTATTTATTTTTGATATTACTGATAAGCAACATCAACTCATCTGATCTTAAACTAACCATTGATATTTTATCACCAAGCAAATACTGTTTGTCTCCTAAGTAATCGGACAACGCTTGAATATACTTCTCTGCGATGTCGTATATTTCCTCTACAGACCTGCGACCAACCCCTTGCCCTTCGGCTCTGTCCTTAATCTAGAAATTAGAAATTAAATTAGAATAGTAAAACATACACTGTACATACATACATTTATCCCATTTTTGGGGCTGTCTTTGAGTTAAGTACAGAGTCGGTTCGAAGCAGAGTTTTTACCGAACCTAGCTCCGGCCATAAACACGTTTCATCCATAAAACTTCACAGCGTAAACCTGGTTCATTCATAAACATTGTTCGTAACCATTTTGATATGCGGTTATTCTACGATTGTTTCGATTTTGCAATTATTAATACAATAAAACTAAAGTAATGCTTATGTGAATAAACGGACTGTTTCAGCCGTTGTCTTTGTTGTTTCAGCTGCAAAACGGACTCGTGACACGAAAAAAGTATTTACACTAATATTGTTTCATTTTTGTGCAACAAGATGAATAATAAAGTCATGGTATTTGATTAGGACATAGTTTTCGTTTAGTTTATTGGTGTTTTAAGTTCCTTTTAACGATCTCAGGACTATATCAGGACTACCCTGACACGTTATACTGAAATGGGCCATTCCAGTTAGAATCCCTAGGGGGATCATAATTGAGTGCACTGCTAATAGGCAGAATTCGAACCCGCTCCGGCTATACACCCTAGATCTGAAGACCAGTGCTCTACCAACTGAGCTACCCACCCTCTTTAGGACATCGGTAGTTTTAGATTTAAAAATGACCTTTTCACAAGCGCATAACAAGCACATATAAAAAGGCATAAAATACATGAGCAATTCAAATCTGCCTATTACTTTTGTAAGTAAAGCATTCTTCCAAAATCCAACCTTGTATTCTAGTATTTTATTTGTCTCATTTTAATTTTACACGTCCTTCAGTCATAACAAGTTGGATCAGCAGTAAGGAACAACGAAATGGTCAATTCATAAAATAATTACGAAGGAATCAACGTGACTAGACAACAAACATAAATTACACCTTCTCAGTTGTTAGAGGAGTATTTTAAATAGTAAGCCTACGTGTTTTCCAAGTGCTTCTTTAGTGACGCTATACCGCAACAACGGCGTGACTAGGCCTGTGTTCCATGGTCGCCGGTCCATGGAAATACACGGGTCGGATCAGGCCGAAGGCCAAAAAGTCAAAATACGGGCCGGGCTGTGTTTATGTCGTGTTACGTTGAAGTACGTTTAAAAGGCAGAATTAAATCCTTGTGTAAATATGAAATACAAATAAGCTACCTAAATTATTTACACATGGATTGCTATACAAACTAGAGCAGTCAGAGACCGGCGGATCCCAATTGGAGTAGGGCAATTTCGAACTCAGAATGTTTCTTTATTTTTCTCACTCTGTGAAAACTACGTTGACTACGCCAACATTTTGATACCAAGGACTGGCTGCTTACAGACCTATAAAATGAGGCAATGAACTGAGCAATATCTAACGGATTCCTTAATTTGTTAGTTGCCTCTCTTAATATTGCTACTAGAAGTTAATGGATGCCATTTCCAAACGCTATCTTACTTCACTTTAATAAACTGTATTGCTTATATATATTATACAAAACAAGAAGGGCTGTACACATTTGTACTTGAAATTTATCACCTTTATCTTAAAATTTTTGCTGTATAAGCTTGTAGCACCATCAGAACACCGTTTATAAAGAGTTTTTAACCAAAGCCTATGTAATGTTTTCAGAAGCCCAATACACCCCTCTCTCTGTCTCTTTCCCTCCCTGTGTGTGTGTGTGTGTGTGTGTGTGTGTGTGTGTTTTTGTGTGTGTGATCTTTTCGCAGCTTTGTGAGAACTAAGAGTCTGAACTTAATGAGTCTGAACTTAATGAACTTAAATTATCTAAAGGATTCCTGAATTTATTAGTTCTCTGTCTTAACATTGTTCCTAGAGACTAATAAACTTCATTTTTAAATGGCTAACACCCATAGGCTCCCTTTGATTTTTGCTCAGTTTTGTGAACACTACATACGAACAATTTCCACTACCCAAGAAAGCTTGCATAAAGGTACATACACTTATGCAATAAATATATAAATTTCCGAAGTATTCTTTCATTTATTTAGGGGGAGTATTCTCTCTCCCTTGGTCCTTCTCCTAGACGCTGATAACTTATCTGTGAAATCCGATTTGCTTTTTTTGTTCTGCTTTTCTGACTTGTGTGGAAACTACGTTGGTTACTCAAAATATTTTGATACCAAAGAGAGACTGCCTAGAGGCCAACAGAATGATTCAATGAACTGATAAATATCGAATGAATTCCTTAAATTATTACTTATCTCCCTTAATAAAAGAATCCTAATGATGCGCAAGAAAGGCTGACTTAGAGGTCAAACAGTGATATAATGAACTTCTATGTATCTGACGGATTCCTTAATTTATTAGTTATCTCATTTAACATTAACATTTTTAGCTTTATCGAATGAATTCCTTAATTTATCGCTTAGCTCCCTTAATTCTGCTCCTAAAAGTTAATGGATGCCATTTCCGAAAGCTATCTTACATCAAATTTATGCCATATATTAATTATATGTATTGTACAAAACAAGAAGGAATGCTATGATTTGCTTCCTGCAGTGATCCAAAGGGTTAAATCATAGACATTTTTACTTGAAATTTATTAGCTTTATCTTAAACTTTTTGTTCTTTAAGCTTTTAGCACCATCAGAATATCGTTTATAGACAGTTTTTAACCAAAATCTATGTCGTGTTAGCAGAACCTCATGCATACGTCTCTGTCTGTCTGCCTGTCTGTCTGTTTCTCTCTCTCTTCCTTTGTGTGTGTATGTGTGTTAGGGTTAGGGGGTCTGACGTCACCATGATTGACAGGTGTTATTAGGGTTAGGGTTAGAGGGGGCCTGACGTCATCATGGTTGACAGGTGTTAATAGGGTTATGGTGAGGGTTATGGTTAGATGTGGTCTGACATAGTGTGTCCTAGGAGGGAGGCCTAATGCTAGACAGACGGTATTAGAGGTCCAGGCTTGATGATTGATTGTTCCAGAACACCTATTTCTCAACTACTGTCTTCGCATGTATCACATCAAAACTTCATGATCATGTCTCTCTGTCCGACCTTTGCATTAAACAAAAATCCTGAAGTTGATTGTACGTACTTGCTTTATTGGGAAAGGCTATTTGAACTAAACATGTCATAATTTACCAACCTAAGGCATATGCATTATTGCACAAAGAAATCAACTAATGTTTTGACAAGATCCGAAACAATATCTCGAGGATTTACTCACTGTGGGCCTGTTCATCAGGCGGGTAGACACATGTCAATTAAATTGTGAATACATTTCTAATCTATTTCAGATTAAATTGTGGAAGGTCTGAAACACACACACAAAAGTTTTACCTAACTTTCTTTTCTTAAATTTTAAAATGACATATTGGTAATACCAAGCTCACTCTCAGTTGTTCATGATTTCCCCATAGCCTGGCCACTACATTGGGTTAACATAAGCCCATGTGACTTCTCCATCACTATAGTTGGGGTAAAAGTTGAGTTTCATCAGACTCTTCGATGCATATCGTGCTGCTCTCAGGGTTTCGTTTTGCTACAAATGTTCAGTTGCTAATTTTATACATTTCATTAACGATGCAGGCTTAAATACAGGACTATCCCATAATTTTAATTAATCTGTTATAACATGAAGCTTGCCCTTAAATCATCTTTACAACAAAAGGTTCTGGCTGCGGTGGCGACTGTTCCTGCAAGGAAGAGGCGGTAACGGCTCCGACAGCAACAGCGAAGGTTTCGATATCAATGTCAAGGGTACCATTAACAATGGTGACGTTTCGGTAACAATGACGAAGGGCACGGAAGCAACGAAACATCTCTATTTTCAATGCTAGACAGACGACATATCTCTGTCATGAGGAAGAGCGTCCCGGCAGCAAAAAAGTAACGGATCAATCAAAGTGCATGATCAAGTCAATCAGGGAGGTTATGACATCTTGGCAGTCCAGAGAAAACATCACAGTACCAATTTACCTCGTCGAATGAAGCCAATGTGAAACCCTTAGGGAGAATTTCTCATCTTGGGCCTCGGACTAGTCTCAAACCAGTGGCCGTATGCACGAAGGTGTAAGTCTAAGCTTAGAGAAAACTAAGTGCAAATATGTAAGAGTAAACTTAGATTCCTGTTGGTTAAACTTAGCGGTATTCACAAAATGTAAGATTAAACTTACACTCAAGAATAAGTTCAAAAATCTAAGTTTACTTTGGACTACACTTAGATTTCTAAGCTCAATCCAATTCCACATTTAAATAGCCTGAGTGTTTTGTTTACCTTAGCAACAATGAAGTTATTGAGATTAAATGGAGAATAAGAAAGGGTTTTAGGAAGGAAAGAGTGTTTCAAGACAGGAGTAATCCATTTGAGGTTTACAATGACGAAGAACTCTAACTCGATATAGATTTTCAAGGAAAGGTATTCATTTTGTGGTGGAAAATCTCGAAAATCTGAAGTCGGAAACAAGAAGAAGCATTTCCCTCTAGAAATATCTAAAAGTTTTCATCGGCCTTCGATATTTACATTGACAACCTATTCATACGATTACGGTTAGTCGAACTATGTTTATGGAAATTTTGCAATATTGAACTTAGAATGTAAGTTGATAAACTTACGTAAGTTTACTTTAATGAATATGATGTAAGTAAGTAATCTTATGTAAGTTCAATTTTGAGGTCTAATTTCAATATCTAAATAAATAAACTTAGATGTTTGTGAATAGGGCCACAGGTTTCAGAAACCACAGACCTCTGCTAAACCAGGTTTCACGAGACAAAGTTTCAGTTTTTATCAAGGTGTCAGCGCTGTATTTTGTGTAAGAATAACAAATAGATTTGTATAACCTCTCTGTTACAAACAATATATGCATATTTTTGAGACTATACTGGACGTCTATAGAGTCCTTTATAGACATTTTAGACATAATATTGTGATATTTTGATAAAAATTTAAGAAAATATGAATTATGTCAGTTTCGTTTACCGAAATGGGTTTTGGTCGGTTTTATAGAGCAATACAAAGATATCGTTGAAATAAAAAAATAAAAAACGACATAACATCTAATCAGAAGAAAAACAAAACTTGGTAACTGATTACAGAACAATTTATTAGTTCATCTGAAAGTAACAGGAAAAACGGACAGTTGATAGATTTATATAAACGATTGAAAATTAAAGCTAGAAAACAACTTATTACTTACAAAAAGAGTCAAAAACTACTGGTGAGGGGAAATCTCCGATGAAACCAGATGAGATCTCATTAAAAATATCAGAATTAATTTCGGTTGAATTTAATGAATTTTAAAATAAACACACAAAGATAAACAATGTCAAACATTCAAAAGTTCACTGTCTGAAAACAAATAATGAAAGCTTTGCCAAACCAACCCTCTAGGTGGTTTGGCATGTTAGCAGTCTAGACCCAAACCACAGACCAGGTTTCAGACCGGGGCGAGACTAGACCTGAGTTGTGAAACCAGGTTTCTTAGAGGTCAAGACCTGGTCTGGCAGATGCCTGGCCCAGATCTAAGATGAGAAATTGGCCGTTACTGATTTAGGAAATATAGAAACAGTCCCTTCAGGATATCCTTTTAGTTTTGTAGATTGGAAATCAGGATAAGTATACTTGCCCTGAAAATTTGCAGATTAAGTATGCCAGCGCTGGTTCTGTTACGAAAAATTACTTACTCTTGGGTAAGTTACATGCCTAAAATTAGACTAAGCATAAAATACATAGACACTGTTTGACGCAACGAAATCTCTTAATTAAGACCACTTTAATGAGGTCATATTGGGGATCTTGATGTAGAACTCCCATTATATGTGACTAGTGAGGCAAAGTCAACATTTAATAAAAAGTAGTGAACAAAAAAGTTTTCTCTGTCTTAGGAGATCTGTTTTTACTTGTTGTTATGATTTAAATTACCTTTACCAAAGCGAGGTGTAAGTTGAATTCAACACGGCGATGCATGAATTGACTCTGATTTTCTCAGATTTATATTAAATTAATTATTCTTTAATAAATATAAGCACTCATTCATAAAATGTTCCAACCGACTTTCAAGCAGCAGAGCATTCAGATTAATTTGCACAATATTTACAGTATCAAACCCTTTAAGGGTCTTGGTATTCAACGAGCCAATTCATAGATCTTATGTACACATTTCTTTGTGAGTTATACTTAAGTATGATTAATGCTGTCGTCACGAGCTATTTTTAGTCAGTGAAATGTACATATGGTGTTTTCGGTGAATGGGAGAAGGGGAGAGGAGGGCACTTTTCACATAGTTGTGCTCTCGTAGTTTGTCGAAATGTTCACAGCATGATGTCAGGCTTGTGATTTCATCCGTTGATAATTTCTTAGCTTATTTTACATTTAAATTACTATTCAGGTATATCTTCGCATTATGTGTATATCCTTTTCCGCCAACTTACATTATAAAGCATTGTAAGCAGTGTATTATGATCAGCCTTGTATAGTTCATGTATAGCATAAAGTATATAACTGTGTCATTGAGATCTATATTTAGTCACTGACATAAACGTTTACCTTATATGGTGCCAAAACCACCCGTTTTCTATTTATTGGAGTCATATGACTCATAGTACGTTTTATTGATATTATTAATCAGCATGGTTATAACATGACATAAGACTTCTGATTTCAACGTTTGTAATTACTGACATGGATAAGCATTGGTTTCAATTCATACATAGCAGACAAAGCATTCACTCACATGTCTGAAAACGCAACGCTTTTTATTTCTGCGTTGAAATGTTTGTTTCTTTGTTGACTTGGGAATATACCTAATGAGGTAAGGTTTATTATTTTTATTTTGTGATAGGTGATCTAAGCCTTGACAGTCAGCTAACTGGGGAAATTGTTTGCCGATGTACCCAAAAGACATTTGTTGTACCCATCCAAAATTTTCACATCAGTTTTATGCCTAATGTATCTTTGTAAATCTGTTATTAACATATTGTCGTCGTTTACCCCGCCTTAGTAAAGAACTCCTCAAATATATTATTCACTTTGCTAAGCTTGATTGATATATTATAGCACTGTAATCACTGGCCATTTCCGCTATAATTTAACATGCTTATATTCCTTATCTATTAAAGATATGGAATTTGAAAGGGGACTAATAAATTTCATAGTACGGTCGAAAGTGGAGCATGTGAAGGAATTACTTAAAACGGGTAAGCAGATTAAGTTAAAAGTTACATTAAATTAATTAAGTTAAAAGTTTAATCTTAATAGCAGTTTAGAAACAGAGATAATGAGAAAAAAATTTAAATACTCACTAAAAATGTTCTTGATGTTTTTTTTTCTAAAAATGCAAGTTAGGCAATAATAAGGATATGCATTAGATAACACTGAATCCTAGATTGCGTTAGAACCAGATAAACAAATTCTTAATTTCAACATTATATAACTTTTTGCTGGGCTGAATGAGAAGGGAAGGTGAGGGTGCATCGTGTTGTCGCTTATCCACAATGGGCAAATTTTGTTATACTTGTTATATTATGACGTGCTTGTAATACCATGGAGCAGTAATTCCCATATTATGACGTGGTTGTAATACCATGGAGCAGTAATTCCCATATTATGACGTGGTTGTAATGCCATGGAGCAGTAATTCGTAATGGCGTTGTAATGGCTTTGTTATAATTGCATAATGTGCGTTAAGACGAAACAACTTTCTTTTAGCTCTAGGCCCATTTATAGAGCATGTATCTAAAACACAACACCAAGAAATAATACAACACATTAACAGTAACGGACTAGGAACGATTTGTGACTGCAATATTACTAAGGATGTGGACCAATATCGAGCCTGCGCGGTACGCAAAGCAATATCTTACGTAACTGAAAATTATACAGAAATTAATGAGAAAATCATGCTGAATGGAAACAAAATACCCTCTACAAATATTTTTCAGCTCTGCCTGTTTTGCAATGATTGATGTCGCAATGTATTTTACACTTCTGGTTTAGAACAATGACACAAACTGTGAATGCTAACGGTGATTTAAGGACTCTCCTCTTTAAAGGAATCTAGCTATGAAGCTAACATGACACATTGGTAAACATAAATATTTCTTCCCTGACATCGAGATTTCCTCAAACTAAAAGTAAAATCTAATAATCCAAACACTGATTTATTTATTAATCATAGTGGAAAACTTTTTAGAAGACAGAAGTAAAAGTATTTGGAATATTTCATTTAATTACTCAAAACTAGATTTATTTATTGCAGGCTTGCACATACTGGATGAAAGCAATCAATAGAAACAAAGTACGCCATATTAACTGGTGTAACAGTTTATCTAAGAACTGGCCGATGCAACACTTTGAAGTTTTCAAGGTATCCCGTAAAAATTATTGAAATTCAATAAATTATCAAAGTTCATTAAAATGCAATTATGTATATATCGAATCAAAGTAAAAATAGATATCAAGCTTTTATCCTCGGTTGCGCATTTAGTAGTGGGTTTCTCTTTTGTGTTCTCTTTTGAGGCATGTGTTATTATTGAGTTGTATGTTAGATGATAGATGTTAACTGAACATCTAACAGGAAATGTTAACCAAAGAATTATATGCACTCGTTAAACCGTATTTTTTACGTACTGTTCACGACACTTAAGTGTCATTTAACTGTCCCCAAAACACTCAGTTTTACTGAAAAAAGTTAACAGACCCTTTGATGTGGGTTAACGGTAGATATAAGAAGCTGCTGCGTTACTTACAGAAATTAAAGCTATTTCATACAGAATTAAAGCTATTTCATACAGAGGCATACACAGTTTTAAACGTATTTATCCGAGCAAATCAAATTTAGCTGTGTTTATATAACCCCGATTTTGCTTGCTCAGACAGCGGGTTATACAACTGCAAACCACTTTAAGCCAAGCTCAGTTAGTACAGCAATTTAAGTACATTTAAGCTGGCTATTAAAATCATTCATGAATGCGAATACAGGTTGACTACAAAGTGTAAGCCCCTCCCCACCTCTGTCCCCACAACCAACCTTATTGAGTGTATTGACTAGACTTTCTTTCGTGTATTTTGTTTGTTTGTTTTTGTTGCATGTAGATAAATAACATGTTGATAACAGTTACTACCAACCGTGGCCAAAAAAAGTTTTATGTCATAACGGAATACGTTAGGTTTTAATAGTTTATTTCCGTGCATGTCAAACTGTCTAGACTAAAAACATATAAATATGAAAAAGATATTTAAAGAAGAGCTGTGATATTTTTGAGAACAATCTAACTTATTTCCTTAGAAATTCTTTTAAAAAATTGTCATTGTAAAGAAGATTGTCCTTAATTATGCTTTTATTATTTCTCAGTTACTTGTCGAGACGAAAGAAAGGAATATAAAATTATGAAAAATTTGTTTTAGTTATATATGGTCAAACTTGATCATGAACAACAGTTGGCATCAAGCATTGAGACCTGTGAAACAATTGTACTACTCCAGGCGTTGTTAAATAACAAAGGTTTCAAACTACTTACATCTCATATTGTTTCAATAGAAGCGGTGAGGCTTAAATTTAATCGATACAATTAAATTAATACAGCATTTAACAAAATACGTTGGAAGTCTTCAGCTTAAAATGTATTTTAATGGTCATGCGATTGAATGTGCCCCTTATGAATTTCGCTGACATATACATAATCTTGATATTTGAAAAGAAATATTTAAAAGAAAAACGATTCTATTAGTCACTTTTAAGATCTCTGTTTCAAAAAATGTTCTAGATAATAGAAATGGAAATGGATAAAGCCAACTTTTTACCCAAGAACACTTTTGACTTGTTTATTGATTCTTGCTTGAACATACTGACAATTCCTGACGTAACATACCATGCAAGCGATAGTGAAATACAAAATATTACAGCAAAGCTTAAAAAGGTGAGTTCATTACAAAACAATATATGTCTTTTTATGATTTGCTAAAAAGTAATTCATACTCAATATAGTAATTAGGATACGGAGGAGGTGGTTGGGATCTATATACTGAATACACAGCGAGTCCTGAACCTCGAATTTGAGCAAAATTGCTAACTAAAAGTTATGTAAGTTATTTAATTCAATAAGTATACTTTTCATATACTTTCCACTTGTCATGTTCATTTTTACGCAGTTTAAAAATTCGACCTATATTGACATGCTAGAAGAGGAAACGTCAAAATATCTGAAAGATTCCAGATCAAAGGTAATATATTGAAACTTAAAAAAGTTTAAAAAAATAAAATTACTGGTCTGTTACATTATATATTTTTTAAATCTGAAATGATAAGCTCAAAGGATGCTGAATTGTCTTTTCTGTTCAATATTTTTGTCATCTGGTATTGCAAATTACAGCCAAAGCAACTTGAGGAAAGCAGCCCAAATGTTAAAGAAGTTGAAGGTAAATTTTACATTGCGAAAAACTATTGATTCTAGCATATGTTGCAATTCAACTAAAAGAGTAAGAAAAAGTAATGGAATTAGTCCACCTGATTTTGAATTGCAAGTCAGTTATTCCAAAAGTTATTAATTTCGTTATGAATCGCTATGCTGATGAACTTATGTCTAATATTTTTCTTTGTATTGTCCCTTTTCTACTTTGAGTAATTTGCTACTACAGTTAAGTTAGGGATTTTGATCCAGCAGCCATAGTCCATGCTTGAAGAAATAAACAGAAAAGGGTACAAACCGCACGAAAATAACATTGCTTCCTATTTGTTGCGCAATGAACTTAGATAAATTTAAAGACACCCTAGCTTTGATTGAATGTCGTTAAGGTTGCCCTCTCTCTCTCTCTCTCTCTCTCTCTCTCTCTCTCTCTCTCTCTCTCTCTCTTTCTCTCAAAAGATCATTACGATATTGTTTATACAATCCGGTATTCCATTCATTTTGATGTAATTTTTAGTTTTAAGCAAAATTATGAAATGGGATCCAGACAAGCCTATTGGAATTGGCGCTATTGGTGAAGTATTTGAATGTAAGGACAACGAAGAAATGAAATTTGCAGTGAAATGTGTCAAAGTGAACAGAGTGAACCAAGAGGTGGCAAAGGTATTGCATATTTAAAAACCATATCGATAATGCTTTTTTAGAATAAAAAGCAACTGTTGTAAGGTTTGTTTTAGCAGTGTTAATGACTGTTTTTTATCTTCAGTAAGTACAAGTAAGTTTCCTTAATTAGACGGAAACAGAACTGTATTCTATAGATTTCTAAGATATTGTGTTTAAGGTCTCAGAAATGTTGTCTCAAATTTTCTAACGTTTATCAGAAGAAAGAATAACAATCAATATAAAGAGCGATTGTAATGATTATAATCTAATAGCTGCAATAATTTTATATGGAGCGATTGTTTATTATTTAGAACATTGAAACAGTGAGAAAGGAAATTGATATATTTAGAAATTTAGAGCACAGAAATATTGTAAAATATTTTGGAACATCAGAAAGTGACAGAGAGGTGTATATTTTCATGGAATTTATGCCAGAGGTATGTGTCATACATTCTTTTGCAATACTTAAATTAAGTTTTATATAATCGTGAAGGAAGTAGTTACTTATTATTTTTAATTTGACCTATTTTTCATTGTGTTCAGAGAGTCGCCATAGCAATTTTGTTATTGCTGTTACATAATAGATAACAAATTTATTAGCGTCAAACAGACTGATGTTATTTTTAATTTATAATATTTTAAAATAATTTTTAAAATATAGGGATCGCTATTCAGCCTACTAAAACAAAGTGGTCCGCTGCACGAGAGCATGACTGCAGTGTATACAAGTCAGATCTTAGAAGGTCTGCATTACCTGCACAGTCAACAGAAACCTATTATACACAGGGATCTTAAAAGTCAGTATTTTTGTCTATTTCTGACGAGCAGCCTCTTTGAGCGTCAGCTAGAATGAATCATTTTTTATCTGTCTTACTAAGAATAGATCGAAAAAGCTGGTCCTTACCTACACAAAATTACTGTAATGCTTCACTAGTTAAGCTATTGAAATATGTTAATGCCTGTTTTTCAAACCTGTTGGGAAGGGCATTGTTTACTTTTCGTGCTGCAAGCCATGCGGACCGATTACTATTTACTCGAATTTGTATACAAAGGTATCAAACAGGGCAAGTGTAAAAGATTCCTTTTCTGGACTAAAGATGTATTACTGTCAGTGAGAAAGGTTATTAGCTCGGTCAGTTGATACACTTATTTGTCTGATACTCTAGACTAGTAAACAAAAAATATGATGTTAAAGTACAACAATATTAAACTTGTTTTAGAGGGGGATCACCTTTGCCATCATTTTATTCCAGGTGCAAACATATTGCTGAATGAGCAAGGCCACGTAAAGCTGAGTGACTTTGGTTGCTCAAGATATTTGTCCACCCTAACGGGGGAAGGGACATATAAAACAACAAAGTCTTAGGCTATGACACAAATTGTCGGTACTTACAACTGGATGAGTCCTGAGGTTGTAAATGGTAGCGGACATGGTAGAAAAACCGATATTTGGTAATGCTGACTTAATTGCACGTGTTAGCTATTAAAAAAAGAATGCGAAAAATGTCAATGAAAAAAAGATATGATAAATGAAATATTGTTGCCTCCAACCTCTCGACCAAAAACAAAAGTATCCCAATTCTTATTTTTATCTGAGGTCTCGTAGATCCAATTAAGAGTATGACTTATTCTTTTCCTTTAAAGTATTTGCTAATATGTTGAATGAATCTGTGTATTTTTCAACGTTTACAGGAGTTTAGGTTGCACAGTGGTAGAAATGTTAACCACAAAACCTCCCTGGGCTGGATATGAGTGGGCAGCAGTTATATACAAAATAGGAAATATAAAAGGTGACAGCCAACCAGAGTACACACTATCTTCAGAGGTGTCAGAATCATGTAAAGAGTTTTTAAAACATTGCTTTACAATCGACCAAGATAGCCGACCCTCAGCTAACTTGCTACTTCGACACAATTTTGTTGATAAACTAGCAGTTTATGTCAGGCAAAATATTATGACATTGATATAGGTTCATAACTTTTAACCTCCTATAAACCATAGGTCCTTGTGTTCTGTATTGTAAGTGTGTTGTGTTTTATATATGTATGCTCAAATATGTAAAACAAACAAAAAAACTGCTTTCTTTTTGGTTATGAGCAGATTACTAACAATAGCTCTTACTTGTTACGTATACTCTTGTAAAGTGTTTTAATTGCTTATGAATTCCAAATGACAGATAGGCGGACAAATATAAATGATAGTAACTTTAGTGTACATGTTACCGTGGTCACGAGATCGAAAGGTCGATCGAGTTACATCATTCGTGTTGTTGATGTGAAGAACAAGTTTCTGTTGGTAGACTGATGTCTTCATCTATGTATGGATATGTTTTAACCTGGTTGCCTATGTGCTGCACAGCGACTTTTTCAAGCGGTTTTTGTTGGTTTTTCAAGGTTACTACAAGATTCTGGCACTTGATTTGGTTTTACGATAGCACAATTTTAAGGCATTTAAAATGCATCCATTTTGACAATGGACACTGAGAAAAAACAGCCGCAGTTAATATTTTCATAATAAATTAATTAAAGATTTACTAACACTACAAGAAACTACAGATCGAAAAGTTGCAATGCATTTATTCTTTTGTTATTTTTCAATCGCTTTGAAAAGTTCAATAGGTGATTGTATATGTAAATAGATATACCAAGTTTTCTTAAACTGTTTTATTTCTATTTAAAAACGGTTTACTTGTAACTTTTTAAGTAGCCTGGTTATCTTTTTAATATCTAATCAAGCCTATTCGCTTTCAAATTGTTGTTCTATAGTAAATTTTAAATGGTATGCTTTTTACATTTACATACATAAAGTCTCTGGACGTGGATTTATATGAATCTTCTCTGTGTGTGGACCCTTCCTATTAAACAACAATTATTTTGGTCAAGGGGATTATATCACGCACAGAAAACTAATCAAGAGTTGTTTGTGCCACAATGGCTGGGTGCTAAAATTAGCCAAAGTATTCAGATATTTCTTAGCAAGGATTTTTACAAAGCAGCAGTGCAGAGGTTGATAGATTATTATGTTTTTGCATACCACAAGTCATTATTAATATGTCACTCATTGTATATGCAATCCAAGAACAAGAATAAAAATGCTTAAAGAGATAATTAAAAATAAAAGAGTCACTATATGTGTCATTAAAAAGTATATGAAGCGGAGTTTCGAAACGCATTTTTGTCTTAATATTGTGGTATAGTAGACTGTGTATTTATTGCAGTATGATCCGATAAGCTTGTAAAACACAGCCGATGTTTTATTGCTTACAAAACCAATGATTTTTACATCTGATTTGCTCAGAGAGTACTATCAGGTCGTAAATTGCCAATGCAAAATCAATCGTTCATTCTCTTTTGCTGCTTGGATAATGTTTTATTCAACTGTTCTTTTATCCTTTCCTTTTTTCTTACTATCAGTACTATCAGGTCGTAAATTGCCAATGCAAAATCAATCGTTCATTCTCTTTTGCTGCTTGGATAATGTTTTATTAAACTGTTTTTTTATCCTTTCCTTTTTTCTTACTATCAGTACTATCAGGTCGTAAATTGCCAATGCAAAATCAATCGTTCATTCTCTTTTGCTGCTTGGATAATGTTTTATTCAACTGTTCTTTTATCCTTTCCTTTTTTCTTACTATCAGTACTATCAGGTCGTAAATTGCCAATGCAAAATCAATCGTTCATTCTCTTTTGCTGCTTGGATAATGTTTTATTCAACTGTTCTTTTATCCTTTCCTTTTTTCTTTAGAAACATAATTACGCTTGCATATCAAATTTAAATATTTACCTGTTGTAATATTTCATTTCAATGTAACAGTTGTTTCTTTGTTTCTCCTCCAAGATTCTAGTTATTGTTTCAACATCTTTTCCAATACTTTATTTTTCACGAACAATTCTTATTACTTTTGATTTTCGTATTTCTGAATTCAGGTTTTTACTATTTAAACTAATAAATACTTGTATTAATATTTATGTCTATTTAATGCTTCACACACTCCTGCATTGTTACCGTATGTATGCAATAAAATAACAATTGTCCACAGAGTGAAAGTCATAACGCATGTGAAGCTCATACCGTATGTGAAGCTGATACAGCATGTGAAGAAACATTGGTCGTAATTTCTTGACTATTTGTATAGTAACAAAGTGCGTTTATTGATAACAAAATTTTCCTCTCTGGAACGAGCACGAAATAAAAACTCACTAATGTTCACAACCTATGTGGAAAAAAATTGTGTAAAAGAATGCAAAAAAGGATGTACTAACAGAAAGAAGTGTCAAAGTATACCGTCAATAAAAGTATCAAAATTAAGCCGAAGAAATTCGTGAGACGTTTTACAAGCATTGATTAGAAAAGCTTTGTCGTATTTGTTTACTATAATGTTGTAACTTGTTTCAATTGAAAATTGCTGTTGAGGCAAACTACGATCTAGATATGAACTTTCCAAGCTCAAGCAATCTTCTTCCATGCGACAATATACTTGGAAAGTTATCTCTTTGCCTTACTACTTTACAACGAAATGCAATATTTTTGCATGTCATTGATCAGACAGTATTATGCGTAAGATGGGTTGATTTATTAATTTACCCCAACACACCAAAAATGCATTGCTAATGCATTTAATATATTGAACATTTTAGGACTGGCCTGTCCCTCAGAGGTGAGTTGGAAGAGAGGCATTTCGTAGACAAACACTTAGTAAGCGAGAGTTAACGGGTTCGAACCACATGGGCACCGAATGTATCATTATTCCGCTTGCCAGGTTTGTAGGCGTTATATTTCTGCCCCTACATTGGGCAAGCTGTATGCACATATAACCCCATACTAATTTTTGTTAGCATACGACCTAGAGGTTTAGAATTGCCAGTTCTATACGCTAAATGAGGGTGTAGGTCCCTTGTACATGTGACGGATCAAGAACGAGGCCCAATGTCATGATCAAATGTGAAAATAATAACAATGCTTTAATATAACAAAGTTTGCAATGCACATACGTACATTGTAAACCATCATGTTAAAACCAGTATATGAAAATATTTATCTTATTTTGTATGCAATTAAATAGTTGTCACAACTGCATTTTAATATTGCAACAAGTACGGACATAAAACTTATTTAGAGGTTGTTATTCCCATTCCGGCTTTGTTACTGTCCCTTTTCCCATTACCCTGTCAGATTTCCCACCGCCCTGTTTCCTTTCCCACCGCTCTTTTCCCTTTCCCACCGCCCTGTTATAACCTTTAGCTCCAGTTATAATGCTGTTTTACACCAGTAGCTGAACGTCTTCAGAAAAGAAGCGTGCTAAACCTGGTTTGTTGATCGCGGCGTGATTTCATTCAAGTCCATGTTACTTTTCTTGGCCATAGTTTCAAAGCTATATCGCCAATTAACGAGAACTTTTGTTATAAGAATTACAGCATCAGCAAGTAACAACAATTAGCATAAAAATCATTTGCTTTAATTCAACACTATCTGAAACCAAATACTTAGCTAAATAATACACAAATTCAATGCGGTAAAAAATCAACCTGAATGACAAGTGGAATCATCAGCTGGGAAGTGTATCACTGACTCAAGTATAACAGTTGTCACTGACTCGAACATCTCCCTTATCACTGGATTAAGTGCCTGTGTGTGTAATTCCTTTATATTTTAATGCTTGTTTAAAAGTTGCCTTGTCTCCGGCAGTCAAGTTATATTGAAATGCGTCAAAACACTTAGTAAGCAATGAATTTTGTAAGTGTTGGACACAGTTGTGTTCTAATTTCAGGAATTGGTGTTTATAAATTGAGTGAATTACGAAAAATAAGATGAAATAATTCGAGTTTATGCTTAATAATTAAAAAAAACATCTTCATAAGACATACTGCATAAGCAAAACATTTCGTATTGCTCTCCTGTTTAGTTAAAAACATACAGCCACCTGCACAAATACGCTTGGCCAAAACGTTTCATATGTGGATATGATGTCTCAACAATTGGTTAAATCATGCTAAAAATTAATCAGTTTACTTTAAAGTTGTATTAGGTATTTAGCAGAGGACGACTTTGTATTCTGCGGTTGGTCATAGTTGCTGGATATGTCGACAGAGTCTAGTGTCATATGAATTCTTAATCGACATTTCCACTTTTAGCATTGATGCTAGGAGATGTCACCCAAATGATATAAACATATTAGATCCATTTTATAAGCATTCCATGCATGCCATTGCTTTTCAGTTGATAAATTAAATGCTTATGGAAAACTTTAACAAGTGTTTCTTTATAACTATATACACACGAGTTAGCTCGTTAGCAATCTACATAAAGATCTTATACAAACATAACTGCGAATTTCCTATTCCAATTTTTCTATAAATTCAAGGCTCTATATTTCATCGTTTTCATTTTGGATAGAATTTTCCAATCTATTTATAAATCGTGTAAAGAATCACTTATTTGATTTCAAATGAAAAAAGTACTGAATAAATGTTGAACAGCTTTTATGTTAACCCTTCAGTTATTTTCTTTTTAGATTTACATAATGCTACCACGCCTGCACACATTAAAATACAAAGCAAAGCAAATTTGTCATTTATTTCCACTTGCAATAAAAAGCGTTTTATCAAACAAAGTAAACTTTCATTTTGATCCTACATAATGCTACCTCAAAATGATACCTTAAAAGTGTTTCAAATATTATCATTTTACTTACAATTCACATGATGCTATAAAATATCACATCTTGTGACAGCTGCACGCAGAATTTTAAGTTTGTCTTTCACCAACTTATCAACTTACATTCTTTTTTCAGTATTTGTCTATTAGAAACACATTTTCTATTTGTGAACTTAAGCATAACTTAATTTTATAACTATTTGAAAATACACATTTTCGAAAGGGAATATCGAATTTTGATTTCAGTTAATTCTTACTGGTCTATTCAACAGATGTATATAGTTGTCAGATTCATCTTTTGGTCTCATGTATCTGCCCATCGGATGTATCTATTGTCAGAAGTATCTATTGGTCAGATGTCTCTGTTCGTCAGCTGTATCAATTCTTCAATGTTCTATTGTTCTGCTGTGTCCTTTGGTGAGATGTATCTGTTGTTCATAGGTATCTATTGGTCACATGTATCTGATGGTAAGATATGGCTTTTTGGTCACATGCATGTGTTGTTCAGGTGTAGCTGTTGGTCATTAGTAGCTATTGTTAAGGCGTATCTACTGGTCAGATGAATATATTGGCCAGAGGTATCTGATGGTTAGATGTACCTGTTGGTCAATTGCATCTGCTAGTCAGATGTATATGTTTGTCAGACGTATCTTTTGCCTTTTTTCATGAGGTATACGCTGCTGATGACTATTAAGCAATGTTGGTTTTTATGCATACAACAAGAAACGCTGCGAAACTGGGTAATGTTTTGTTTAATCTATCCCACAGGAGTGACAATTGATATTTAAAGGAACAATTTTCATACAATACTTGGTGTTTTTCATTAAACGGATAACGGAGTTTTTCCAAAACTACACTTCTTGTTCAGTAAACAATCGTAATTAAAAATCGAATATACACGGACACTTCTTAATGTTCTGACTGGTTTTTGTTCTTTGACTTCATTAGCATTAGAACTTGCTTTGGGATCTGTCTTTAGCGACTGGCCGAAAATGCCAAAATGCACTTGACGACAAACATCAGATTGTTTTAAAAATCATTTTTTATCTTCACATGATATTTAGCAACGCATTATTCTGTATTGCTCAATGAAACAGGACAATTGACAATGGACAGATGAATTTTCCTCGTTTTATGAACCGTTTGAACATTGGAATATGGGTGTAAAGGTATAAAGTGTCTTAACACATTTGTAATGTTTGAATGATGTAAGCATCTAACTGATGAAAATGGTATACTTTCTCTTATTATTATATTTATCAACAACATATATTTGTTTCCTCTCTTTCGAAATATAACAGATTAATATGGCTGTGAAACTTTTAATAAGCCAAACTTGTTATTACTATTATTAAGTGTTGCTGTAATTCAACTGGCTTAGAGTAAATCTCGCCAGGACAAAAACTGCCGGACCCTGAATAATACCTTAGATCAAAAGCCCTCTGTTTAAATGTTTTATGCCGTGTTTAGGAATAATATTTTTCCAGAAGCGGTTACTCAAGATCAGGTTTTCTAAATTCAAAATTAAGTAAACAACAGATTTTCTTTTCTTGTCAAAGGTAGCAAACAGTCAATAAAGATTCGTTTTTAAAACGAGCCAATTGATATCTTTCTTGCGATTTTCAATGTCTTCCCCTATTTTGTCCGCAGTATTGAGAAGGAAATATTTATAAAGCTTCATTACATGATTGAAGTATTGTAATACACAAACATTTTGTTAGACCATACAATTGAAAAAAAATAGAACGTTCCAGTTTGTTTTAGTTAGGGTGATACCTACGTCATCGCTTGCATATCTTGCCTTGCGCGGGACAGTTAGGTGGACACTTGTTGTGTTAAATTAAACCTTGTGCAGCTTTGGTGAGTAGTTTTGGCTGCCTTGTTGGTGTCGTTGACTATCTGGCTAGCTTGTCATCTTTGCTTAGCGATATTGACCGGCTTCGCTTGCGGGAAATGTCATCTGACGCTGCGTCTGGCCACTAAGCGGTTGAAGGGCATTCTGGGAAAGCAAGAGTTTTATTCTCGACTGCCTTTGAGGCGTGATTGGATTCAATAATATGCCCGAGAACTATACGGGTTAATTCCTTTCGGAAAACGTTTCGCGTTGAAGGCATTATTGTTAGTATTAAGTTGCATCTCGCACAATGAAAGTGTATCTAAATCAACAGATATAGAACTAAATACAGTGTCGTTTATATTTAAGGTAATATTTGTAAAATGAGCGTATTCTTCCAACAAGTCATGACACTTACTTTGATGAACTTGATTGACAATTATATCTCCAAGGCGTTTATCACGATTTCCCATTGAATTACTCTCGCCATAAAGAAATCACACTCTTTCAATGTTTCGGCAAAAGGCAGGAGCACATTCCCTTTCTTAATCAATGTACATATCTATAAAATTATCTGACAATTTTGTAGAAAAAATCTTACATTGATTCAATGCAATTCAAGAGAGGTTGCGACTTGGGTAGATGACCAGCAACATTTTAAATATTTTAATAACTTTTAGAGGGGTATTTTCATCTTTAGCCATTCGCACGTCTTGAAAAATGACCAGATTTTGTTGTTCTCTAATGCGAGATATGTGCTTTCAGCAGACCTATTTTATTTCGCATCTAAACTATTGGATAAGTAAAATCTGAACTATATTAAAAAATTTTCAAAGTTTAAGATGATATGTCATCACGAAATTTAGATTCTGACACATACTGGAACCGTGTTTTGGAATAACATTTATATTTTATGCTATACCAGTAGCAATGGCAAAGCTGAACTAATTTAAATAACCTCAAATTGACTTTTAAAATGTTCCCAGTAAACATTGCGACGTTGGATCAACAGTGTCCACAATTCGCACCCGACAACCGATCAACGCCAGATAAACACAAGTTATTGGTCACTTATGAAAGTCAAAACAACATCCGTCCAGCTTCCGACGTTATATGAACGTCGATAATTCCGCATCTAATCAACATTGCCTGAAGGTTGCAAGTAGGAGTCGAACCAACGTCTGTCACCCGACCTTGTGTAAATATCACTAAAGCGACGATGTTTAGACCTCGGGACAATAACAATATAGAATGTTCATCTTGGCAGCGACAATCAGCCTGTGGCCACCATCCATCAGAGTACTCAACCTTTGGTCGTCCGTCAGTGTATGACATCTATGAATATGATTTCCATGAATATTTGTCCACAGTTATGCAAAAACAACTTGCGCGATACTTAAATTCTCATAGTTTTCATTTTCTTTGGTGTATTTACGTTTTGTGATTTATATATTTTTCTAAAATAAACTTTGAACTTTGTCAAATTTTTAACTGTTAAAATCCATCAAAAGAAAATAAATTTGGCGTCAGTTTTAACTTTTACAATTTGATCTATGATCATAAAACATAGAATTTCATGAGAAGCTTTGGTAACAGAGCCTGTTTCCATATCCAACCAATGACAGATTCGGGTGCATACTGTGAACACTTTTGTGAATTTGCAGATATATTAGGCACTGCCAATTTAAAATAACCAGCTTATTTGGGGAGTACTCTTTGTGTAGAGCAGTAAATACTGACAAGTACTTACATTGTTGACGAGTTTTCAAGGAACTGTGGAGTAGTTGCTCCTTAAATTCCCAAATGTTCTACTGTGCAAATAGTAAAAAATAGAGCTCTAAAGATCGTATGTTATAGTGAAAATAGTCTGGTTTACAATAAAAATAAAGCGCGAGGTATATAATTTGTTTATGTTAATAAAGTGGACAACTAATTATTAAAAAAAAAAAAAAACAGAAATTTAGAGAAAATATATCATTTCTTGTACCCTGACCATTTATCCTAAAAAGGTCAATTGTGGTTAGATCACTTCTACCCAGATCAATTGTGGCATGATCACTTGTCGTTAGATTAATTGTCTGGATCCGTTTATTTTCTGTCTTAGGTAAGTAGGGTGTTTATTTAATCATTATACTGATAATTCTTGTATTTGTGCTTTAGCCTTTCATATTTCAAGTTTCACATAGAACAGAAGGTGCCAAATCATGAGACATAAGCTTTTAGTGGACATGTTTACAAAGAGTCTGCAATGCAATGGAATCTCGCCATATATGACGTAGTATGGATGCTGTGTTAATTTCATTGGATGCTCTGTTACCGGTACATTGACATAATGGTGAAGGCTACACCTTTTGATTGTCCCTATTTAAGCAGTGATTCTCTCTAGTATTTTAATTCCACTGTCATTTGTCTAACGACAATAAAACTAGCGAAATATGCCACAGCGAGAATTGCGCTTGAGAGAATTGATCTAACTGGACAGACTATGGCAACTGTTCTAAATTATCAAAGCCGTATTTTTGTGTAAGCCAAGTATGACTGACCCAGAGACAGATAAGAAAATCTTTTGCAATAAAATATTTACAAAAAAATTGCAATTTGTGGAGAGGGATCATCACTGGACAGAGAAGTGGGTAGCTAAGAAAATGGATTACCGCTTTTGTTATTCCATCAGATAAGGCAGACCTTTGCAGTAATAAATACTTAGGGGATTATCCGTCATGCAGAGCAATCAATTCTGTGACGTGGCAAAACGTGGATTGGTTCTGAATGAATTCCGAAGTACCTGACCTTTTAAAGTTAATCGAAAGGTTCTTTGAATTCCCAAATGTTGTGCTTTTAAAAATATTTAAAAAAAAAGAGCTCTAAAAGTCTTAAAATCTTATATTGCAGTGAGATTGGTCTGGTTTGCAAAAAAAAAAAAAACTAAAATGAGAATGTATATCAATTATAAACCCCGACTCTATCCCCATACCTTCCTACAAAAAGGTTTTGAGTGAATCTATGAGTTATCGTGCTGTCGCTAGATCACTTGTCGTTAGATCAATAGAAATCCCGATATTTTCACAATAATGTCAAGACTGTCATAGGTCAATGTGTTAAGCACCCATCATTCTCGACACCCCGCTAGAAATCGTGCGTGCGCAAATCCTACTTTCGTTGCTCGACCACAACTGAGAACACAATCCAAGACGACAACATCAGTGTAAGAATCAGAAAGATGCCACCGCGTTCACGCTCGCACAAAACGCGCATGGCAAAACTCAAAACTGACCACCAAAACTAAGAGGGCAATCTATTAGGCATGCGCATCTTCAGTGCTCTGTGCTCTATCCCCAGTGCTCTGTCTCAGTGCTCCTGTGAAGAGCAAATCTATAGAAAGAAACAGCGCTGATTTTTTAACAGCTGCATACGCCGCATGGACAATGGCCGAATACCGAAAGCACTGGAGGCGTAAGAATTGCTCAGTTCTTTTAATGTTGTTTTAACACTGCGGATTGGTTAAGAATTTTCTTAACTTTTTCAAGTCGACCGAATTTAAGTAGGACTTTTTTCACATCACTGTTTAAAATCCCGCTTAAATAATCATAGCGTGCTTAAATCCATACTACCGATTTACTCAGGATTAAGTTATGCGTTGTGCTTTAGATCATGACGTCACTCTTCAGCATTACGTCATTTCGCTACTTGCCCATTTTTATCCTCCATTAAAATGCGTTTAGAGTTTGTGTAAATGTTGTAACTGTACAGATGGATAGGAGCGATACCTTGAGAAGCATTACACTATCTTATGTGTGCCCGAAACACGGTGGAAATGCTCAGAAATAAATTCACTGGAGTACACTTTTTTTTTTTTTTTTGGTGAGCTCCAAGTACGTCATGGGTATCCCTCTGTTTACCTGTACTGGGATTCGTTGGCCACTTTTCATTCGGCGTCCCTAGAAGTGGAGCCAGCGAAATGTTGGAAGGAGTTGGGACTGGCTGATGTAAGCATCGGTTCGCTCCCACCAAACAGCTACAACATTTGTACAAAACAAACACCCCTTTTAATGGTTGTATAAAACTGGGGCACTTTGTTCATACAAATGCCTTGGAGCTGAATTTGGATCGACCCGATGCTTTGAAATGGAATGCGCTGGTGACCTGATAGTAGGGTAGAAATGGGGGTTGTGCGCCAGGAAGTGACGTCATACCCCCCTACCCCCCTACCCCCCCTACCCCCCCCCCCTACCCCCCCATCCCCCCTACCCCCCCCATCCCCCCCTAGCCCCCCCTACCCCCCCCACAGCCGGCAGTCGGGACAGACCCCCCCCAGCCGACAGCCGGGACAGACCCCCCCCCCCACCTTACTTAAAATTGCAATAACTTTCGTTATAGTTGACCGATTTGTATGAAAATTTCACTGTTTGATTCAGTTTTATGTAAAGTTTTAACATAGTCATGGGCTACTTGCACCGACGGCTGCATGCATTTTTACCGCCATTTGAACTTAAAACTGGGATAACTTTCGTTATACTTGACAGATTTGTATGGAAATTTAACTGTTTGATTCAGTTTTATATCTAGTTGTAACATAGTCATAGGCTAGTTGCACCGACGGCTGTATGCATTTTTTGTCGCATGCCGCCATTTTAACTTAAAAGTGACCTAACTGTCGTTATGCTTAACCAATTTGTATGAAAATTTCACTGTTTGATTCAGTTTTATATCTAGTTTGTTATTAAGTAGTCACAGGTTATTTGCACATGTGGCTGTAAGCATAATGTATATTTTAGTAACGTTTGAAAAAAAAAGTAGATAAATTTCTCCATGTTCAACCGATTTGACTGAAAATTTTACCGTTTGATCTAGTTTTATTTCTAGTTTACAGTGGTCACAGGCTATTTGCACAGGTGAGAAGAGCACACCATTTAAACATGTGTTCGAATGGCAAGCCCATTTAAAAGACGTGTTCGAATGGCAAGCCCATTCAATACACGTGTTCGAATAATTTTTGGAAGATATTACGTCCTGGTATTGTTCAACAAATTGTTCAATATGTTCAACATGTTCAACAAGCTGTTCAACATGTTCAACAAGCTGTTCAACATGCTCAACAAGTTCAGCATGTTCAACATGTTCAACCTGTTCAACAAGTTCAACATGTCCAACATGTTCAACATGTTCAACAAGTTCAACATGTTCAACAAGTTCAACATGTTCAACAAGTTCAACATGTTCAACATGTTCAACATGTTCAACAAGTTCAACATGTTCAACATGTTCAACAAGTTCAACATGTTCAACATGTTCAACAAGTTGTTCAACATGTTCAACATGTTCAACATGTTCAACAAGTTGTTCAACATGTTCAACATGTTCAACATGTTGTTCAACAAGTTGTTGTATATAAAGCTATGTTTAAAGACTTTCTCATCATTTGAATAGTGTAGGTTGAACCGAAAGGATGTATAAATGCAACATTTGTTCGAAATCTTACAATTGGCCACAAAGTCTTAAAAGACACTCAAAGGTTACTCACACGTCAGAAGTGGATGAAGAATCGGATATGGAAAACCCGGTAAAACTACCTTTCACGGAAATTTTAGATGAGTCTTCTATGGAAAGTCAAAGCGGTAACATGGCTGAAAAGAATGCACAGGCTTGTGCAGAATGTGGTGCATTATACAACAGCGAAGAAGCTTTGCTCAAACATATGGAGCAGTGTGGTGAGGATGCTGATGACAGGAGTTCTGAAAGTGAGTCAGAAACAGACTCTGAAAGTGAGTCAGAAATAGACTCTGTTTGGTATGATATGGTTCAAGAAGTCTACGATGACTATGATGACAAATTTCAAGAAAAGGTTTCAGAATATGAAGAACAAGGACTTGAAGATGCGCGTGAAATAGCAAGTTATGACCTTCGACCCATTTATAATACAACTTGGACTAAAACAACTGTTTATGAGACTATTCAAATATACCCAGCGTCTAGAACAAAGCCAACATTATCAAAAGATTTTAAAGGACTTTAATTACTTTGTGGATGAAAAACATTACAAGTATTCAAAGGCACTAAAGGCGGCTATAAGGAAAAACAATGCATTCTTTGAAGAGCTACTAGATATGGAGGAAGAGGAGTATGACAGCAGTGATGAAGAAAGTGGTATGGAGAGTGAACAGAGTGAAACAGATGAAGAAAAATAGACTTATGTGACTAAACTTTATGATAAAGACTTTATAAATGTTGTAATATTTTATGAACTTAAGCGTTGTGTATTAATATATGCCTTGCTTTGCAACATATAAAGTCGTAAGGTTATTGACGCGGTTTTAATTGACCCGTAAACCATATATCATATATCGTATATTAGGTATTATAGTTAATTTTGTATTATTATGTATTATATTCAAGAATTGTATTATTATGTATTATATTCAAGTATTGTATGAGAAAAATAAAAAGTTGAAAAGCATCATATGTGTTTTTATTGAATATTACAAATATGTACAATTAT